>PVIY010014465.1:0-56383 GCA_004026745.1 Myrmecophaga tridactyla
ACCTAACCTCAAAACTGGAGCAATTAGAAAAAGAACAAACTAAACCCAAAATAAGCAGAAGGAAGGAAATAATGAAGATTAGAATGGAGGTAAATGAAACAGAATAAAAAATTTAAGAATAAACAAGACTGAAAGTGAAGGAAAAAAGTGAGGATACAAATAACTAAAATTAGAGATAAAAGGGGGGACATTAATACTGACCTCACAGAAATAAAAAGGACTAAAAGAGAGTACTATGTACAGCTTATGTCAATAAATTAGATAATCTAGATGAAATGGACAAACTCCTACAAACACACATTTGACAAAATACAGTACTCCTTCTTAATAAAAACACTTAGAATACTAGGAATAAAAGGCAACTTCCTCAACATAATAAAGGGCATACATGAAAAGTCTACAGATAATATTCTATTTAATGTGAAAGACTGAAAGCTTTCCCTCTGAGATCAAGAGTAAGACAGGGATACCCAATATTGTTCAATATTGTACTGGAAGTTCTTGCCAGAGCAATTAGGCAAGAAAGAGAAAAAAAAAGGCATCCTAATTATAAAGGAAGAAGTAAAACTTCCATATACACAGATGATATGATCCTATATATAGAAATTCCTGAAAAATCCACAACAAAGCTTCTAGAGCTAATAAATGAATTCAGCAAATTGGTGGTGTACAAGATCAACATCCAAGAACTCAGTAATGTTTTTATACACAAGCAATGAACATTCAGAAGAAGAAGTCAAGAGGAAAAATTCATTCACAATAGCAATTAAAAGAATTAAATATCTAGGAACAAATCTAACCAAGGACGTAAGGGACTTGTACACAGAAAACTAGAAAACATTGCTAAGAGAAATCAAAGATGATCTAAATAAATATAAGGACATTCCAAATTCATGGACTGAATGACAATATTGTTACAAGGTCAATTCTACCCAAACTGATATCCCTGTTTGAAAGTATTATGTTTTTTTTTTAGTCCTGATCCAATCTCGTGGAGGTAGCTGTTTCTTTTAATCCTGATTCAATACTGAAAGTTAGAAACGTTTGATTAGATTATCTCTTTGGAGCTATAACATGCCCAATTGCGGGTGTGACCTTTTGATTAGATGGAGATGTGACTCTATCCATTTCAGATGGGTCTTGATTAGTTTACTGGAATCCTTAAAAGAGGAAACATTCTGGAGAGAGCCAGAAATGATAGAAGCCTCAGAGCTGACAGAAACTTCAGAGCAGAGCTGACATAGATGCTGACACTTGGAGAACAGACACATGAATGTTAGGAAATGCTTGGACCCAAGCAGACATTACCATGAGTTGTTAAGCAAGCCAAAACCTGGAGAGAGCCAAGGGAAGCCAAGAGATGAAGGCCAGCCCCAGAGAAGCAAAGCAAGGAACCCACATAGGAACAGAGGCTGATAGCAACGGAGCCCAGGAGCAAGGGACCAGCAGATGCCAGCCACGTAACTACCCAGCTGATGGAGGTGTTCCTGACCCATCAACCTTCCTTGAATTAAGGTATCTTTCCCTGGATGCCTTAGTGTGGACATTTTTTAAAGACAGAACTATAAACTTGTAAATTATTAAATTCCCCTTTTTAAAAGCCATGCTGTTCTGGTATATCACATTCCAGCAGCTTGCAAACTAACACACAGACTCATCAGAATCCCAATAAAAATTCCAACAACCTTCTTTGCAGAAATGGAAAAGCCAATCAATCACATCATATGGAAGGGTAACAGTCCCCAAATAGCCAAAGCCATCTTAAAAAAGAATAAAGTTGGACTCACACTTTCTTATCCTAAAGCTGATTACAAAGCCACAGTAATCAAAACAGCATAGTACTAGCACAAGGACAGACATATGGACAAATGGATTCAAACTGAGAGTTCAGAAATCAACCCTTACATTCATGGTTAACTAACGTTTGCCGAAGGGTTTAAACCACTCAACTGTGAGACAATAGTCTCTCCAACAAATGGTGATGGGAAACTGGATCCTCATATGCAAAAGAATGAAGGTGGACACCCCACCTTACCCCATATACAGAAAACCAACTCAGAGTGGATCAAAGACCTAATAAAAAGTGCCAGCATCATAAAACTTCTAGAAGAAAATGTATGGAAGCATCTTCAGTATCTTGTGTTAGGCAATGGTTTCCTAGACTTTAAACCCAAAGCACAAGCAACAAAAGAAAAATAAATAAATAAATGGAACCTTCTCAAAATTAAAAACTTTCAGGGAATCAAAGGACTTTATCATGAAAATAAAATGACAACCTAAAAATGGGAGAAAATATTTGCAAACCACATTCTGATAAGGGTTTAATTTTCAGAACATATAAAGAAATCCTAGAGCTTAACAACAAACAGACAAACAACCCAATTAAAAAATGGGCAAGAGACTTGAATAGACACTCTCTAAGGAAGATACATATATATATATGGCAAAAATGCACATGAAAAGTTGCTCAATATCATTAGCTATTAGGAAAATACAGATAAAAACTACAATGAGATACTATTTTACACTCACTAGAACGACTACTGTTAAAAAACAGAAAATTACAAGTGTAGGAGAGGATATGGAGAAACAGGAACACTCATTGTTTGTTGGTGGGAAAGTAAAATGGTGCAGCCACTGTGGAAGACAGTTTGGCAGTTTCTCAGAAAATTAAGTATAGAATTACCATATGACCCAGCAATCCCACTTCTAGATACATACCCCAAAAAGCTGAAAGCAGGGACTTGAACACATATTTGCACAGCGATGGTCAACATGGCATTATTCAAATTGTCAAGGGAAGCAAGCAACGCAAGTGTCCATCATCCAATGAATGGATAAACAAATTGTGGTATATATACATGCAATAGAATATTATTTGGCTGTAAAAAGGAGTGAAGTTCTGACATGCCACAACATGTATGAACTTGAAGGCATTATGTCCAGTAAATAAGCCAGACACAAAAGGACAAGTATTGTTTGATTTCACGATATGAAATAAGAATAAACAAACTCATAGAGTCAGACTCTAAAATATATTTCACCAGGGAATAGAGCATGGGTAGGGGATGTTAATGCTTCAATTGTACAGAGTTTCTATTTGGGATGATGAAAAAGTTTTGGTAATGGATGGTGGTGATGGTAACACAACATTGTGAATATAATTAGCAACACTGAATGTGTATTTGAATATAGTTAGAAGAGGGAATTTTGGGTTGTATATATGTTACTAGAATAAAAAATTTAAAAAAATTAATGGGACTGTATAACACAGTGAATCCTAAGGTAAACCATGGACTATAGTTAATAGTACAATTATAAAAATGTGTTTTCATCAATTGTAACAAAGGTACCACACAAATGCACAGTGTTAATAATTGGGTGGAATATGGGAATCCTGTATTTCATGCATGATTTTTCTGTAAACCCACAATGTATCTAATAAAATCAAGGAACAAATCCACAATGATTTAGTCTATGAGCACACTCAAAAAAAAAAATTAAATACATTGCGTGAGGTGCTTGGTTGCTTCCTACATTGCAAAGTCAAATGTAGAATCTTATTGATGAGCCACTTGGGGTGGGGCTGCAAACACTCCATTTTCATCTTCTTTAAAATGTCTTTTTATCAACTACTCAAAAATTATTCATTGAGGAACTGCCCAGCATGGTGGGAAACTGCAATACCAAATGAATTAGATCACTGTCTAGGTGAGGAGCTCCCATTCTTGTTGACTGGAGTCAATTAGATTTCAAGATGTTTGTAGTGGTTCTCAGATCCGGCCAAACTTGTGTAGCAGTTAAAACAATATTGCAAAAGCTCATGGAAATAAAGGCCCTCCCCAAATGGCTTAGGTTTGGAGGAAATGATTTTACACAATCTTCAATGCATTACTACATTAAAGGTTGATTTCCTAAAATATAGGCCGTGCAAAATATTTTGTGAACTGATTCATAGATCCCAGTGATTCTAACTCTACCGTACTCAATGCCTCCTTTTTTCTTGGGTTGGGGGGGAAGGTGCATGGTCTGGGAATCGAACCCGGGTCTCTGGCATGGAAGGCAAGCATTCTACCACTGAACCACCCATGCACCTCAATACCTCCTTTTTATAACAGATATCTTGTAACACCTGCCTGCAAAGAAATTCACAGGTAATATGACACATATAATTTAAAAAATCATTATATTGCCCTATTTGTAATATAAGGGGAAATAAAGGGAAAGTAGTTTATTTTTAAATAATACCAATAACAAAATGTCAATGTTTGGGCACAACTACACAATAGGCCATAATGAAGCCCTTGGAAGCTTGCTCTCTATGGAATTACCATGGATGTGAGAGCTACAAATGCAGACTGGTGCATTGCTGGTGAGGATGAGATTTACCAAATGGTGCATGACTCAGAAAGTTTTGAACAAAACCAGTTTTCACTTGATGCATTTTTGGAAAATTCAGTGTATTTCAAATCAATGCAAGAGCCACTCTGCGCTTATATTGGGAAAGAAGTGGGGTTCTGGCTTTAGATAATTGTAAGCGTATCTTTCTCTTGCGTGTTGGGTTGTGTCTGAAAGTCGTGAAGGATACTGGGCACCTCTTTCCACGGTGAGACTGTCCCTTGCATGGCAGGACATCTCACATCCCAGGTCCTGCCCATCAGGAGTATTCCACAGTCAGCATGGCAACTCGGAGGTGCCCCCACATTCCCATCATGCCCATTCTTGAGAACCTCTGACAAATGCCAACCATCCGTCAAGCCCAGCTCTGGTCACCCACAGCTTTATCCATTGCCCTGAGATTCTTGCCTTCCTGTCTTTCATCGATCATATTTAATAAATAATAAAATAACTTTTAACAGTGTTGCTCAACTAGCTGAAAATCAAGTAACCGAAAATCTTAAATGACCATGCGTTCCTTTCTCTACTTTTATAATAGCTGATGAGTAAATGAGCTAATATCAGATTTTTTTTAAAAAAACTACCCTTGGGTATCCACACTGATGACCTTTAGGCCGTGCAGGACTCTGAAATGCCTCTAGTTGTCTAAGCGAGATTAAAGCACATTCAAAGTGGTTCTGAGTTAACACAAATACTTTTACCATGGTCTTATTACTAAAATAGTCATAGTTCTCAAGAATACAGGTGCTTTGAGGACAAGCCCTCGTGTTTGCATTTTTCATAGTACCCTCTCCTAGCTGAAGGCCCTTACTAAATAGCTGTTGAAATGAGTTGAATTTGTCAATGTAAAATATTTATAGTAACTAAAAATATTAATCAAAACATCTCAGCTTCAATCCCTCCAGCTAGATGGAATTTTAATAGATTATGTTTCACTTTCAAGTATGTCATCATCATCATCTCATGATCAATAAAGACAAACATGAGTCATATGCAGATGAAAACTCTTCCCATAGGTTATTCTTTCAATGATTTCATTACAGATAAAATGAAGTAACCTGAAATCTGCAGAGTAATTATGCCAGCTAGCGTCACGTCATCATTTATTCATTCCCAGGATAGAAGTGTTTCTCCTGGGCCCTACAAGAAACAAGTTTTGCTAAGGCAAGCAACCCCCAATTATAGTGATATCTTCGCTGTGGAAAAAAAATAACCATATAATTAAATTTTGCAGGTGCAACAATCCTGCCACCACAAACCGTGGAAGGAAATTTGTGAAATTATCCTGAGCAATTTTCTCTAGTGTAATTTGGAAATTAGCCCACCTGGAGACATAAACCCACAATTTCCTCTGCCGTTGTCTTATCATGCTTAGCTTGTCTTAAATGCTGGGACTCTAACTGCAAAAAAGAAACAGGTTTGAACATCAAAATCTCAGCAACTGACTCAAATATTTCAAAAGTTTGAATTCCAGGTCCATTGACTTTCTCGGCAGCTTTTAAAGACCATAAAAACCAACCGAAAGTACTGCAGGGCATAACTAACCTGCCAGAAAAGTATCACCGAGTCGGGCCACTTAGAAACATGTGCAGACTTGAACTGCCGTGTGCTGGGCCAGAGCCTGCGTTCCTGGTAAACCACATGCAGCTTCTCCTGAAGAGATGAGTGTACGAACACACCTCAGAGAACAAAACTCGTTCACACCAAATACTGCGACCTCCCGGAGAGAACCATTTTTAACCCTTCTCTCAGTCTCCCCAGTGGTAGAGGGAGGGGTGTGATTCAGACTCTAGAACAAAGACACAACGTTAGAAATTGTTCTGTTTCTTCTGCAAGTCACTGTCTGTGTGACTTGGGGAAATAGCTTTCTGAGCCTCAGGCTGGCCATCTGCAAAAGGGCTTTGGGATCTTCAAAGAAAAGACTCACCACCATTAACCAAATACTTGTACTTCTTTCAGGCTGTGCAGTCATTCCTCTCTTGTTCCTAAAATTTCTCACGGGGTTTGACTCTCTCGGAAACCTTAGAATGTCATCTTCTTCTCTCCTCCTGTCCCCACCTCAGACCTCACTGAACACACTTATCTCTTGAGCTTAGAGTTAGCCATGCTGCTATTGGGTGTTATCTTGTTATTAGCATGGCTTACTTGCTTTTACTTCATACAAATAGGGAAGCAACCTAGGTACATAAACGTGTAAAAATATATTCTTATAAAACTATACATCCCAAATAAAGCCTTGACACTCATATATCTATACCCATCTATTTATACTCCATTTGAACATTGCTGCTTCCAGGAAGCCTTACAACACTGCCTCGCCCAATCCAGCCTGAGTAAGTGTCCCTTTCATAACCTTCTCCAACATTCTGTGCCTCCATCTATCAGAGCCGTCATCTCCGTGTTGTAATTGTGTGTCTAATTGTCCGTTGTCCCCATTTATCTTTGAAGGCAGGGGTTGTGTTGTATATTGCCGTCTCTCTTGTACTTCTCTCTTGTGCTTAGTACAGTGTTTAAGTAGGTACAGTTTAACTAGTACTTGTAAACTTAGCATGGTTTAACTTGGGCTTAGTTTAAAATAGGTAAAACAAATGAATGGATACAGATGCATTTAGACCTATGTCAACATTTTAATACATATCATTCTCATTTTTTCTCTTCTTAATTTTTATTAATTTTTAAAATTGTGCTAACACACACACATATATAACAAAATTTGCCATTTTAGCTATTTTTCAAGTGTATGACTGAGTGGCATGAATTCCTTTTACATGTCGTGCTAACATTAGCACCTTCCATTACTAAAACTTCATCACCCCAAACGGAAACTCTTTCCTCATTAAGCAATAACTCTCCATTGCCCTCCCCTCAGCCTCTGGTAACCTCTAATCTACTTTCTGTCTCTATTAATACGTTTATTCTAGATATTTCACTTAGGTGGAATCATATACTATTTGTCCTTTTGGGGTCTGGCTTGTTTCACTTAGTATAATGTTTTCAACATTGATTCATGATGGAGTGTGTATCACAACTTCATTCCCCTTTATAGCTGAATAGTATTCCATTGTATGGATATGCCACATACGAGTTGTTTTGAAGCTTTCAAAAGTTATAGAGGCTCCTGATAAACATTTTATTTAAAAAATTTTTTAAATACAAAAAAAACCCAAATAAATGCAAACATTTCTATTTTGATCATTCCGTTCTACATATATAATCAGTAATTCACAATATCATCACATAGTTGTATGTTCCTCCAGCTAAACATTTTAAACAATTTATAGAGGCAAATATGAAAGTCTCTTTTCATCCCTCCTCATCAAGCCACTCCTTTTTCCAGGGGAAACCGTCAGTAAAGCCTTTTCTTTGAGGAAACCACCAGTAAAGACTTTTCTTTGCATTTCTAAACATATTTAATGTGTGAACAAAAATAGATTTTAATACATAATGGGGTTATTATATTTTAGGTATTCTGTATCTTGCTTTTTTCTCCTTAAAATATTAATATCTCATGCTTTGTATTTATAGACTCAGAATATTGATTTTTCAGCTATTCCTCTAGCTATTTATTTATTCATTATAAAAATATTAAATATACTTGTTTAAAAATCCAACAGGACAGAAGGGTATAAAATAAAAAGTAAAATCACCTTTGTTTATTTCTTTATCCGTCCCACACCTCAGAGGCAAAACACTTTTAATTGTGCCTAGTTCTAATACTGTTGGTGATTATCCCCCCAATTCTAAATAATTTATTGATGTCTCAACATTTGAAGGTATCGATCAACTCTTTGGGGGGAAAGGTGAGGAGTGGGGTACCCTGACTCCACGTGCCCTTTACTCTTCCACCTCCTGATTTCCTTCCTGTTGCTGATTTACTTATTTTAGTGGTCATATTAAAAATCGTATAAAAAATACTTAGAATTAAAAAAAATTTTAAAAAAACTTAAAATTTTATCTTGCCCCATAAACTTGAGGCAGGAAGTGGTACTCTGTGTGTGTCATGACTTCAGAGCACCTCCACTTCTCTCCATGCCACTCTGCCTCCACCTTCACACTTCTCTTGGCTCCACCATTGTGGACAAGGCTGTGAGATTTTCCTCTGAGCTTTAGGGTTTCCACCTGTCCACGCCATGCCTCTGCATTTGGGTCCAGAAATTAGTTTAAATTTATCAATAACACCTTTCTTGTTTTGAGTGTTGTTATAAATTAATTCTTTTTAGAATACTTTTTTATTGCCTTAGTGGGTTTGGGGGTAGCTAGGAGAAATAAAAATATGTTCTTAGATATTTTGAACTGGGCTTTCCTGCTTCCTTTGAATGCGATTATTTCTTTCAGATAAATTCATTAACATTTCTTAACTCAGGTTGCCCTTACATATAATTATGTCTGTGATTTGAATCATATTGAAAAGAATTTTCAATTAAGATTATTTCGATTTGTTGATTAAGAATATTATTTTCATGTCATCACTGTACCTCAGCTTGGTGTTCTGTATTTGTCTGTCTCTACATTGTTTCCTCATAGGCAATGATGGCAAAGTGCTCTAAATAATGATGTGTTTTCTCTCTACTAAATAACTTTTATAAACTTTGGCAGCATTATGTTGTTTATAAAAGAACTGGCTTTAATGAAAATATATATACACTAAAATGAAAGTTCTATTAAGAAATTGTTTGTATCAAAAACTATTGTCATGAGTTCCAGGGGTGTAAGTCTCCCTGGCAACGTGGGACATGATTCCCAGGATGAGCCTAGCTCTGGTATCTTGGAATAGACAATGCCTTACTAATCAAAAGGGGGGAAAGAAATGTAACAAAATAAGGCATAAGTGGCTAAGAGAGTTCAAACAGAGTCAAGAAGCTATTCTGGATTTTACTCTTATGTAAGCTTCAGTTAGATATTTTGCAAGTTGCCATGGTATGCCAAGCCCCAAGCAGCAGTATACCTCAAAATCCTGAAGAATACCCAGGGCTCTATCTGAGGCTCACTCACCAAGTTTGTTTTTCAGAAACTTAAAACCTCCAGATTGTTCCTATGCCAGATAACCTCTGAAACCAAACCCAGAGGCATCACTTTCTCCCCAAACACCCCAATTAATTGCATTCCCCTACCCCATAATGTCAACACCTCTTTTCAACATGAAATTAGAACACTCATTACCCAAATATCCCTAAAGATTGAGAGAAGCATCCAATGAGAGGGAGGGGGGTGTAAAAGAGAAGATGGGATTTAATAAATGAGTATGTCTACTGAATCATTATATTGATATTTCTTGTTAGTCTCTAGTGTATTAGAACAGCTAAAAGGAAATAGCTGAAATTGTGGAACTGTAACTCACACCATACTTTGAAATTTGCTCTAGTTAAACTGTACTTTGAAATTATCACTTTTCTGTATATGGTATATTTCACAATAAAAGAATGTTAAAAAAAACGATTGTCATTTGTTCATATGATCTGTCTTTCCTAGTAAAACTCATAAACTCATCGAGGAATTATCAAGAACTTCTGAGCTGCATCTTACTAGTTTTTATTATTTGCAAGGCATGTAGTAGGTATTTGATTAGTTTTGACTCAACAGAACTGAGCTCGGTGGTACCTGTCGATTCTCCTTCTGGGCTCTAAACCATGAGGACAGCATGGCTTTGACATTTCTCCCCTAAATGACTGTATGAAGGAGATTTTGAATTACCTGAAAAAATCCCCTTTTAATCATAATTTTACGTGACTTCTCTCTCCTTCTTGTATGCCAGTACTAAATGGACCAGGGAAACTAAGTTCAGTGACAGCAGATGACTTCTTCCAATTTGTCAGATTACACATACAACATTTCCTGGAGGTTATCCAGTGTAATTCTTAGTACTGGGGAATATAAACAGGGTGCCAATTACTTAAGATGTGCTCATTATGAATTAGAAAGCAAATATAATTACGATATGCCAATTGCATAGGAAATAAGAGTGCTTTTCAATGAAGCCAGGTCTGTTTTATGAATTCCATATGGCTCCTATGGGATCTGTTCTTACCTGTTTTTCATCTCCATCAAATACTGAATACAGAAGACAATGACTTAGGATGTAGGAAACCTACTAGATTGCAAACGTCCTATTTATGTATATTTATCTTGCATCCCTACTACCTAGCTAGGCACAGTAGATACTTTAACATATATGTCAGATCTTTATAATACCTATGGTAGAAAGGAAGCTACTTTTTTTTTGCAGTGGTTTTTTTTTTTTCCATCATAAAAAAAGCATCCCGAGTTCGCGTTCACCCCTGCTCCAAGGAACAGCTAGAGAAGTAACAGGAAGGCAATTGGGACGGTGATTCCAGGGTGTGAGTGACCCGGGAGGATTTCTACACCACAAAGGGGAGCCCTGGTTGCAAAAGCTGAAGAATTGAGATGCCGAGAACCAGAGACTGTCCACTACTACAAACAGCCTGCCACGTCCAAATGGAGGCCCAGAGCACTCAGGAGTGCATGGCTGGGAAGACCTGGACAAGGAAGTAAGCCAAACCATGGTCCTTGAATGCGCTATCCTCAGGTGCCTAATGCGCCTCACCCCCCCCAACCCCCCTTAATTGGTGACTCCCCACACACTTCGCACATCTGAACGCCATCATCTCCCACATCCCTTAAAGTGCCCCCAGCCTGACCCACTCGCCAGGGCCCCGCCCCAGAACCCCGCCCTATGCCGGTGCACAAGCTTGCTCCAGGCACCCTCTCCCACGCAAGCACACTGTCTAGCCCCGCCCCTCCCAAGACTTAGCACCAGCGCCCAGGCCCTGACCCCAACTCCCCCTCCATGCCTCCTGCAGGTGGTGGCCTGCACGGCCAGGCTGTGGGCACTCACCTTCATGCTTGGGACACACCCACCTTCAGCCCATAGAGTCGCGCAACCCCACCCCGCCCTCCCCAGCTCTGCGCACGTGTATATCAGTGTCCAGTACCCCCACACCCACCCGCGCACATGTGTGCACCATACTACGCACCTTCCCCTAGCTCTGAGCAAGTGCTGACCTGCACACCTGGGCTATACCTGCCTCCAGCTGCTCAATCCTGCCCTGCTGCTTCTGAGCTCTGCACACAAGCAGGCCAGGGCCTCACCCACAGGCCCAGGCACAGGTATAGCCACATCTCCCACCGGGCCCCCACACATCTGTGCACTGACCTCTTGACCCCTGCACCCCACTCCCCCTGACCCACACACATGCACACCCTTGTCCCACTCTCCAGCACAAGTGCCCTGCTCCCACACGTGGTATGTGCTCACATGTGCATCTGTGTGCTACATAGGCCCTGCCCTGCATACACGTGCACCCCTGCCTCAAACACCACACCCCGGCCTGCACCTGCGCAGCCCATCCAGGGCCCCACCCACCCGACATCACCCTCCTCCGACCCATATACTGCAACCCTTTCAACCTGTGCCCCACCCCTACACACTCACACACCTGCATCCCCGCCCGTGTATACCTCCCCCTGTGCAAGGATACACTTGTGCACTGCACTCCATGTGCTGAACCTCTATGCCCTGCACCCCACACCCTAATACCCATGACCCCCATGCTCCATGCACCAACCCACATCCAGCCTATGCACCAATCTTGTGCATTTGCACACCCCCCATTCACCTCCCACCATGCCCTACCTCTGTGTCGCCCACAGAGTGCCCTGCCACTGCGCTCTGAGGCCTGCCTGATCTGTACCCCACACCCACAGCCTCCACACTGCACCTCTGCAACCCTGCTCTAGTGCACCCCATGCTCATAGGCACCAGCGTAGTGTCACCAACCCATGCCTATACCTGTACTGCAACCCATCACTGCAGTATTGTGCCCTACCCCACACCCCACATCCTGCTCCACAGCCATCCCACAAATACAAAGCTTTAAATGACTGAAGAAAATCAACTTCCAAAGTAACTCTATCAAGATATTTAAATGCCTTGAGGCCACAGAAGATCACTGAGCATGTGAAGATGCAGACAGATATAGCCCAGCCTAATGACCAGATTAAAACACCAGAGGAGACACAGACCTTGGCGCAACTAATCAAAGATGCTCATATAACTTTACTAAATAAAATCAGGGGGATGGCTAATGACATAAAGGAGATCAAGAAGACACTAGAAGAGCATAAAGAGGAATTTGAAATAATAAATAGAAAAATGGCAGATATCACAGAAATTAAAGATGGTGTAGACCAAATAAAAAATATGCTAGAGACACACAACAGCAGATTTGAAGAGGCAGAAGAAAGAATAAACTAGAGGACAGGACAAGAAGCTACACTGACTCAAGAAAAAATAGAAGATCTCACCAAACCAATCACAAGTAAAGAGATTCAGTCAGTCATCAAAAATCTTCCCACAAAGAAAACCCCAGGGCCAGATGGCTTCACAAGGGAATTTTGTCAAACATTCCAAAAAGAACTAACAGTAATCCTGCTCAAACATTTCAAAAAGTTAAAGAAAAAGGAACACTATTTAACTCATTTTATGAAGCTAACATCACTTTAATATCAAAACTGATGAAAGATGCTATAAGGAAGGATTACTACAGGCCAATCTCCCTAATGAACATAGATGCAAAAATTCTCAAGAAAATACTAGCAAATTGAATCCAGCAACACATTAAAAGAATTATACACCACAACTAAATGGGGTTTATACCAGGAATGCAAGGATGGTGCAACACAAGAAAATCAATTAATGTAATACAGCACATTAACAAATCAAAAGGGGAAAATCACACGATCATCTTGATTGATGCTGAAAAAGCATTTGACAAAATACAGCATCCTTTTCTGATTAAAAAAACACTTCAAATCAAAGGTAACTTCCTCAACATGATTAAAAAAATGAGACTGAAAGCTTTCCTCCTAAGATCGGGAAAGAGACAAGGATGCCCTCTGTCACCACTATTATTCAACATTGTACTAGAAGTTCTAGCTACAGCAATTAGGCAGGACAAAGAAATAAAAGGCAAATAGGAAAGGAAGAAGTAAAACTCTCATTATTTCCACATGACATGATACTATACTTGGAAAATCCTGATAAATCTAACAACAAAGTTACTCAAGCTAATAAACAAATTCACCAAGTGGCAGAATATAAAATTAATGGAAAAAATCAGTAAATGTTTCTATTCACAAGCAATTACCTAACTGAGGAGTCAAATAAGGAAAAAAATAGCAACTAAAAGGATCAAGTATCTAAGAATGAACTTAACTAGGGACATGTACACAGAAAATTATATACCATTACTAAAAGAAACGAAAGATCTAAATAGGTGGAAAGACATTCCCTGCTCATGGATAGGAAGGTTAAATGTAGTTAAGACGTCAATTTTGCCAAATTGATCTACAGATTCAATGCAGTACCAATCAAAATTCCAACAACCTACTTTGAAGACTTAGCAAAGCTAATTACCAAATTCATCTGGAAGGGGAAGAGACCCTGAATAGCTCAAAGTATCCTAAAAAAAGAAGAATGAAATGGGAGGATTAACACTTCCTGATTTTAAAAACTTATCATAAAGCCACAGTGGTCAAAACAGCATGGTACTGGTGCAAAGATAGAAGTATTGACCAATGGAATCAAATCGAGAGCACAGAAATAGACTACCAAATCTGTGGTCAACTGATCTTTGACAAGGCCCCCAAATCCATTGAACTGGGACATCAATCACCAAAATAATGAAAGAGGACCCTTACCTTACACCCTATACAAAAATTAATTCAAAGTGGGTCAAACACTTAAATATAAGAACTAGTACCATAAAGCTCCTAGAATAAAATACAGGGAAATATCTTCAAGACCTAGTAATAGGAGGTAGCTTCCTAAAATTTACATGCAAAGCACAAGCAACAAAAGAAAAAAATAGATAAATGGGAACTCCTCAAAATCAAATGCTTTTGTGCCTCAAAAGACATTGTCAAAGAGTGAAAAGGCAGCCAACTCAATGGGAGAAAATATTTGGAAATCACACATTGGATAAAAGTTTGATATCCTGTATATGTAGAGAAATCATACAACTCAATAACAAAAGAACAAACAAACCAATTATAAGATGGGCTAGAGATATGAATAGGCATTTTTCTGAAGAGCAAACACAGATGGGTAAAAGCACATGAAGAAATGCTCATTTTCATTAGCTATAAGGGAAATGCAGATAAAGACTACAACGAGATGCCACCTCACACCTATAAGAATGGCTGCTATTAAACAAACATGAAATTAAAAATGTTAGAGAGGATGTGGAGAAATTGGGACACTTATGGTGGGAATGTATAATGGTACAGTCACTATGGAAGACAGTTTGGTGGTTCCTTCTGAAACTAAAATATCGAGTTGCCCTATGACCCAGCAATACCATTACTCGGTATATACCCAGAAGAGGTGAAAGTAGTGACACAAACAGATATTGCACCAATGTTCACAGCCACATTATTCACAATCACCAAAATATGGAAACAATCCAAGTGTCCATCAACAGATGAGTGGATTAACAAACTGTGATAGATACGTACAATGGAATACTAGGTAGCAATAAGACAAAATGACATCCTGAAGCGCATGAAAAGATGGATGAGCCTTGAGGAGATAATGTGAGTGAAATAAGCCAGACACAAAAGGATAGATATTGTATGATTCCACTTTTATGACCAGGGTACAGATAAAAGCAGAGGCTTATAATACAGAATATAGGGGACCTAGAGATACACAGAAGCTGGAGATGGTGAACAGTTCGCTAATGAGATTGAACTTAAGAGTAAGAGAATAGATAGAACTGAAGGTGGTTCAATAGTGGGTCTATGATATTACCATATTGAAAGTGAACATGATTGAATGGGGATGTATAGACCTATGTGTCCCACTGATTAACACAACTAATATAAATAAGTTCTTTCATGAACTGCTGCAAAGGTATGAATCTTGTACAAAAAGTGTTTAAGTTCAGGGTATAGGGGAAAACTGCTGTTGCATGCTATGGTCTGTTTAACAGGAAAACATCAACAGTACCACAGCAACACCAGTGGTAAATAATGGGGGTGGGGTGGGGAGAAGAGTTAAGGGGAGGTTTGGATTTTCTATTTAGTGAGGGTGTGTTTATTGGCTATGTTTCTTTTGAGAACAATGAAATTATCTAAAATTGAGAGTGTTGATTGACTATTGATGTTGGACATTATACATGATGTCCAATGAATGGAGGTGGCTGAACGATGCACTGACTGAGAATTAGACTGGTGAACAATGGTGTATACATGTGATTGAATATTGTGCTGCTACAAAAAGGAACAAAGTTGTGAGTCATGCAACATTGTGAATGAACCTGTGGGACATTTGGTGAGGCAAAATAAGCCAGAAACAAAAGACCAAATATCATCTGATCTCATTTAGAAAATACTTATAGGACTGTGCCGGAGACCTGGATTTGATTCCCAGAGCCTGCCCGTGCCAAACAAACAAACAAACAAACAAACAAACAAAAACCTTATAAGAAAACAGGGGCCTAGATTGTAATCTCTTATAGCAGCCACATTAAGTCTAGAGTGATAATTGTTATTTCTGGATTTTGAGAAGCTATTTTATATATGTATACTCTGGCATTTAGAGATAAGAATGAAGCTGATCAGGCTGGGATTAAGGTAATTCAGAGTACAGGGGTAAGGAAGACATTGTCTGTATTTTAGAACCTCACCTGCTCTTTGAGACCAAAGGAAGAAAGATTTATTTGTCCAGAACCTGAATTCTCTGTAGCACATAATCTAACTCAACCTGTCTGGATAGGTCATTTAAACAATCCAAACACAGCGAGCCCAGAATAAGAATGAGGACCTTTAATCCTCTATAGCTTAATGTAATGCCTGGATACATCCTAGAATATATTAAGCAGATAATAAAAAAGTATTGGCAAAATCCCTTGAGGGATGGGAGAAAGAAATATGGAACTATTAAATTTTATCACCAGGGAAACCCCTCATACTGTGTCAAGCATTAGAGACACCCAAATTAATAGGCCAAGCCCTTGATGTTGAGGCTTGCTTTTGTGAAGCTTATGTATGTAGCAGAGAAGCTTAGACTACCTATAGGTATGCCTAAGAGTTACTTCTGGGAGACCTCTTTTGTTGCTCAGATGTAGCCTCTCTCTGTCTAAGCACAACTCTGTAAGTGAAATCATTGCCCTGCCCCCTACGTGGGACATGGCATTGAGGGGTGAAAGTCTCCCTAGTGGTGTGGGAGACGAGTTCCAGGGGTGAGCCTGGCCCTGGCACTGTGGGTTCAACAATGCCATCCTGACCAAAAGGGGGAAAAGAAGTATAACAAATAAGGTATCAGTGGCTGAGAAATTTCAAATAGAGTCAAGAGGCTACTCTGAAATTCACTCTTGTGTAAGCTTCAGTTAAACATTGCTACCTATCATAGCTTACCAACCCCCAACCAAAGCCATTCCTGCCAATCCTAAAGAACACCTAGGGCAATATATAAGATTCTACAAAAGTTCCATGCACTAGCGTAACTTTCCAGAAACCTACAACTTCCAGATGGGTCTCTGGACCAGAAAAGTCCTGAAACCTAGAGGGGCCAGCCTTTCCAGAACATCAGCTAGTTCCATCCTCCTTCCCTTATTATCAACAGCCCCTTTCAACATGAAAAAATTAGAATGGGCATAGCCCAAATACCTCTAAACAGTGGGAGCAAGATCAAAGGTGATGGTGGAGTTATACAGGGAAGGTTGGGTTTGACAAATGAGTATGAATTTAGTGCTGAATCATTATATTGATATTTCCAGTATCTTAGAGTAGCTGGAAGTAAAAACCTAAAATTGTGGTAATGTAACCCATACCAAACTCTGAAATCTGTTCTACAAACAATTGTTATGATGTGCTTTGAAGTTTATTGCATTTTTTTTGTATGCTATTTTTCACAAAAATGAAAAGTTGATTGCAATGGTAGATGATATTATGAATCAGTGATTGTATACTTTGGATGATTACCTGGTATGTGAATGTACAATATATGCCAATAAAAAATTATTAAAAAGTATCTGAAGACCAGGATTGTATTTAATCTTATATAAAGGTTGTATTTAAACTTATATAAAAGTTTAGTGCTGGAAATTATGTTAGTAGTTAACAGCCACCCCACCCCCCAGTTTTACAGTGGATAAAATGAGGCCTTGGTATGGTCATGTGGCTGCTACATCAGAAGGGCCTTTCCTAGGTTTATGCCCCATTCTCTCCTCTTGGTTGTAACTGCCTTCTAGGGAAAGACCGGGTCTGACATTCCTCCTGTGCCTACCCCACCTAAGGCATCTTCACCCCAGTCAGCGCCTTGCCATGTTGTCTTACACTCCCGGCAATCAAAGTATATGCATGATTGGCTAATTGTTCTATTTTGTGGGCCACCTTAGGAACTAATTCAGTCAAATGAAACTATTTTGCCAATGTCTGCAGAGACAACAAAAGTTGTATATTTGTTTTAATAACTGTCCCCTGGCATGTCCAACCTGGGCTAGAGAATGTTAACTTAGGATTTACTGTCTTGCTTTCCCTGAGTCTCAATTTTCTTCTTAAAATTTTGTTGCATTTTACTCAAAGTGCTTATATTATCTATAGGCAGTTTTGGAAACAGTCAGATTTTCCACATATTACATGCAAAAGACAGAAATTCTTCCCCACCACCACCTTTTCATACTTCCGTTCCTTATTAGCATGCAATGGTGAAATAATCCAGAGATGGCCAAACTGGAGACTGAGAACAACTGGGGACATCTAAGTGGTTTGTTTTTGAATCTCAAGTTAGAGGGAGAAAACTAGAGCGATTTCTTCAGTTTGGCACCTTTCCTGTGCTTGGGACTCCCACCTGTTGGAAGGAGCCTTGTTCATCCTTTGAATCACAGAGGAAGTGGAGAACAACAAAGAAAATGTGGCCTGCCCCCCAACCTGCCTCTGCTCCTCTATCTCCAAAGCCCTACAGAGGGATTGGCCAAATGTCACATGGTCCTCACCCATTCTCTTTGAGACAGGTAAATTCCATTGGTGGAAAGGTTTTCCGTGTTTATGAGAGTTCAGGATCCACCTGCCCAATACTCAGTGGATGGCTTGGAAAGAAAGATGATGCATCCAGGCCACGAATGCCTATTGCACCCCCACCATATGCCAGACCTATCCAACTGCTCTGGGAATAAGCAGTGAGTAAGACAGATGACCCTTGCCCCCACGATGGTGGGGGAGGCAAATGAGAAGTGTAATGTCAGGTGTCCTAAGTGCAATGGGAGAAAATAAAGCAGGGTTAGGGGATGTGGCATAATAAGTGAAAAGTGCTTTGGAGTGGGCAGGTTTTGCTGCTGGTGAAGGTGGGTCTAGGATGCCCAGTGAACTATTGGAGCCCAGCTAGTGTGATCCCATAGTGAACCTGGCACCCAATACTATCATCATTCAGTCCGATCTATATCCTGATAAGAACAGAGGACATTCTGTGTTTACTGACACTGTAGGACAAGCAGTGGTGAGAACAGTCCTTTGTTTTCTACAGCACTATCTTTGTTTGGAGCCTGAGGATGTGATTTATTACAATTATTATTGTTATTACTGCTCTTGGCCTTGGAAGTAAAGTTCCTGTTGTTTCTAAATGTGATTCTAAAAGAGGCCACAGAGACTCACAGCTCAGAGAACACTGGGGAGGCAACGCATCAGAAGGATCAAGAGCAGGGCTCAGTAAACTGTACATGAAAACCCTCCAACCTATTCCTTGTTTTTATATATTTTATATATAGCTGTGGGTTAAGAATGGTTTTTAACATTTTTAAATGATTGAAAAAAGCAAAAGAATGTATATTTTGGCACATGAAAGTTATACAAACTTCAAATTTCGGCGTCCATAAGTAGCTTTACAGGACACAGCCATGCTCATTTATTTACTGTGTGCAGCTACTCTTACTCCACATAATGGCAGAGTAACATGGTTGTGACAGGGACCATATGGTTCCCAAAGCCTAGAAGGTTTATGATGTGGCCCTGTGATGGTTCGGAGGTCCTATGGAACCCAGAAAAGATTATGTTCTTAAAGCTAATCCATTCTTGTATTGTGGGTGGGAACTTTTGATTAGGTTCTCTCACTTGAGGCCTGCCCCAGGTAGGTCTTAATCCTCTTACTGGAGTCCTTTAGAGGAGATGAAATTCAGAGAAGCACATACAGAAGCTAAGAGAGAAAGGAGAGAAGTTGAGAGAGAAGGATTCACACAGAAACTCAGAAAGAAAGCCACAGATAGAGTGGCCAGAAGCTGAATGCAGTGAAAACCTGGGAGAGGAGGGAGAGACCAGCAGATGTCACCATATGCCATGTGACAGAGGAGCACCAGAACGCCAGCAGCCTTTCTTCAGGAAGAAGGTATCATGCTCTGATGTCTTAATTTGGGTATGTTCATGGCCTCAGAGCTATAAACTTGTAAGCTAATACATTCCCATTGTTAAAAGCCAGTCCCTTTCTGGTTTACTGCCTTTCGGCAACTTTAGCAAACAAGAGCAGGTCCTTTAAGAACATGCCTGGTGCTTCTGGTGAAAAGCATGGACTGTGCTCAGCAAGGAACCAGTCATAACATTTCTGGTATGTGCTGCTAAAAGAATACTATACAGCCCCGAACAAGATAGATCTCTAAATATTGCCAGGGAAAGATGTCAGTGATATAGTAAGTAAAACAAACAAACAAAACCCTTTGAGTACAATGCATTTGGCTTTTCTAAATGTTGCACCATGACAGATGCTCCTCGAGGTCAGATTCTTTGTGCGTCTTGTTCACTGTTCTCTCTCAGCACGTAGAGACACGTGACCCTTGTTACTGTCTTGACAAATATTTCTTGAATGGATGAATGAATATAATATAAAATCTAGGCAACTGTAGAAGAAAAGATTTATAGAGTTGGCTGCATAAAAATTTTAAAGAATTTTTATTTTTGGCATAGCAGAACACACGATGAGCAAAGTCAACCGACTAAGGACAAACTTCAGAAAAATTTAAAAGATCCTATTCCTTAATGAATACTGCAAATAAATAAGAAGATCAGCAACCCAGCAGAAAAATGGGCAAGGAATATCAACAGGCAATTCACAGAAAAAGAAGTATAGATTATTCTTAAACCCAAGAAAAGGTGATCAGTCTCACTCGAGAAAAAAGCAAGTGTAACTAAATGAGATACTATTTTTTTCCACCTCAGAAGTAACAGGGATCACTTTACTGGTGAAATTGTACAATTTGGCAATATCTAATCAAACTATAAAGTAGTTTGAACTAGTAATTCTAATTCTAGAAATTCATCCTAGAGAAATAAGTTCAAAATGATGCAAGTACATGATTATTGCAGCATTGTTTACAATCCCAAAATATTGGAAATAACCTATATGGCCTTCAATACCAGAAGAAAACTTAGTGCAGCCTACAAAATGCCATGTGGCCTTTCAAAAGAAAGAGGAAGGATTTTATATATAGATATAGAAGGATCTCCAGATTATACCTTGTAAAAGTTAAAAAGCATGCCGATGAAATCATACCATTTGTTTTCAGAAAAGACAAAGAAATGACTTAAATCTTTAGAAGGATACAGAAGAAATTGGTAGCAGTGGTTGCCTTTGAGAAGGGGAGCTGTTGAGCTAGAGAACAGCATGGGAGGGAGTCTGCCAGTTACTTCATACCCTTTTGATGCTTTTGATATCGTACTTAATAAATAAAATTAAGAAATACTAATTGTATTAGCTAAATTTTGGAAAAATATCAAATATACACAGGAAAATATGAGAGAATATACAGAAGTAATTAACCTCCGAGGACACTTTCCCTTTTAAATTAAATATTTCTATAATATTTAATAGTGCAAGTAAATAGAAATCAGAAAAATATTACAATAGTAAAGAGAGAAGAGTGCAAAAGTGAGCATGGACTTTTATTCAGAGGCATGCAGCTTATAGGATTTAAATGACATCTACAAATGTCAAATCATCTAATATGTAATTTGGCTCCCTGTGTGACTTTATTCTCTGCAAAGGAGTGCTATTGCATATAATCTGTTTTGCCTTATAGAAATTCAAAAGCATTTGGCCATAGATAAGTTACATTAAAATGGAAACATGATTCTTTTGATTTCATTATCATCCAAATCTTTAGTGCAACAAAAATCCAATGAGGTCACCAGCCAGTCTCTCAGCCATCATTCTGATGACATGATGTTTTAGGATATTTGAAGATATCCCTTCTGTTTTGGAGAAGCTGTCAGACTTCTCATTCATCAAAACACAACGTCAGCTCCTGAGGACGCTGATAATCCTGATAATCCCCCTTATGGTATCTACTTTCTCACTTCTTGGGACAGCCATCAGCATTTCCTCTCACTGAATGGCAGGCTGACTTTGGTTTTGAATGTGGCCTGCTGTTTTGCATCTGCAAGTCGCAGGAAGTCCCAAGGTCAAGGGACAAGTCCTGCTCTGTGGCTGTCCTACTCTGTGAGATGCCAGTTGGGTTTGGTGCTGAGTTGAGGGCATGCCTGGTCTGGAAGGCTGGGATTCCGAGACAACTTAGAGACTGGGCAAGAGACACAATGGCCTGTGATAAGTCTGGCAGCATCTTGGACTGAAATTTCTTGGAGTGGAACCATCTGAGCTCTAGTACTCCATTGTCCAGTACAGTAGCCACTAGCCTTGAACTGTGACTAGTACAAGCTGACATGTGCTCTAAATGTGAAATAACACATACAGGATTTTGAAGACTCAGGATGAAAAAATAAACAACAAGAAAAGTGAAACATCTCAAAGTTTTTTGACTGTTTACATGTTGAAAAATAATATTTTGGACATACTGGATGAATTAAAATATATTAATAAAATTAATTTCACTTATTTATTTTTACTTGTTTTTTAAGTAAATACAGCCAATAGGAGACTTTAAATTACGTATGTGGCTTGTATTATATTTTTCCTGGGCAGCACAGTGCTAGAGGGTTACTACCCACTGACTCATTCAATCAGTTATCCAGCAAATAGTTATAAAGTGATTATTATGTGCAGGGCCATGATGGATGATACCATGATGGATAAGACACATTCCTTACCATTAAGAGCTTTCAGTTTAGTGCCTTAGGCAGACGAGAAGGGCCATGGCACAAGTATTCATTTGGGGAACAGACAGGAGGGACTTCTGACCACGCCTGGGTGGGTATGGGGCAGTGAGGGAGATAGAGGGAGGGAAGGTTCCCTGGAGTGGTTGAAGTACAAACTGAGTGCTGGCCAATTGGCGGGAGCTCCCCAGACGGGATGGAGGATTCTGGGGTGAAGGACAGTGCAGGCGTGGTACTAGCATGCCTGAGCGTGGAGGCAGAGAGAAAGCAGCTTCCCTAGGGAAGGGCAGGTGGCCCAGCTGGAGTTTGGGAGTGATGAGGAGTGGGAGTAATGGTGGGGGCAAGCAGGTCCAGACCCCGCGGACCCCTTCTTCCAGGGGTTCTTGCCTCTGGTGTTGGGTGCCCGGGCCCAGAAGGGCCTCCTCATTAACATTCCAGGCCATCCTTGCCCTGGTCTCATTCTGCTCCCTGGTACTGGATTGGCAGATGGCCTTTGGGTGCCCAGGAGGACCTGCCACGAACCAGGAAGAATCACTCCACCCCCATTTCGGTTACTGGCATGGTTTTGGTAACCAGGACTTTTTTGTAAATAACTTTTCAATTATAGTAAGATCACCAACCATGTCAGTTACTCAGAGTACAAAGCTAACTATTCAAATGGAACTCTTTACCTTTACAAAGAAATAAATATTTTACCAGGCTACTGCAGTAAGTACTGGAATCAGAAGCTTTTGCTCTGCTATCTAATGAATGATCATAAAAAAGTCAGTTATCAGGCTGCGGCTCAGTTCTTTTATTGATTGATTTAGTTATTGGCATGGGCAGGCTCCAGGAATCGAACCCGGGTCTCTGGCATGGCAGGCAAGAACTCTACCTCTGAGCCGTCGTTGCACCGCCCTCAGTTCATTTTTTAACAAGGGGTTCAACTTGATGATCTCATTTTCTCTTTCGGTTTTAATGTACCCAGAGCCTGGTGCATGGTACACACACACTAATAAAGGATTATCTAACTGGGATAAGTCCTCGTACAGTGACAAGAAGGCAAAAATGGAATTTCATTCAGCTTAATGGTCCAAGTCAGAGAACTAATTACATATTTTGTAACTATTATTCAAAGTGTCATATTTTATTGAATTATGCTCTATGATTTATCTGCTAATTTTTTAGCAAAATTGGCAAAATGAGAGCAATCACCACCCCTTGGACTTCTTCTTGATAATAATTCTTAAATCTACCAGACTTGATTAACTACAATTAAAACAAAAAAACTATTATAGGTCAATAGAAGTTTATTGTAAAAATATTAAATAAGCAAACAAAACTAACAATTTGGGCCTGGTAGAGCTTTCTGGTAGTTTTGGAGATTTCTCCAGACCAAGACAATAGTCAGAAGCCACTAGGGAACTCCTGTAGTGTGGAACATTCTAGATACCACTGTAGAGTATAGTGCACTATACTGGGAAATACTAAAATGGTATACTATATAGCAGCAGTTCTCAAAAGTTGTGGTCTCAGGACCCCTTCACATTCTTAAAAGTCAATGACAGTCCCACAAAACATTTGTTTATGGGGTTTATATTTATGAGTATTTATCATCTTAGAAATTAAAATGGAGAAAATATTATAATACACATTTTAAAATTAATTTTAAATAACAGTAATAGAACCTTACATGTTAACATAGACATTATATTTAAGAAAAATAGCTATATTTTCAAAACAAAAAAAATTAGTGAGAATCCAATTTTCCCATTTGGAGAATTCCTGATATTCTTGCAAGTAGTGGAGAAAACTAAATCAATAGGTTGAGCCCTCGATCTTGGGGTTTGCCCCTATAGACCTTATTCCTGCAAAGGATAGGCTAAACCTACTTAAATTTAGGACTAAGATTACTCCCAGAGAACCTCTTTTGTTGCTCAGACGTGGCCTCTTTCCCTCTCTAAGCCAACGTGGCAGATGAACTCACTGAACCTCCCCCCTACATGGGACATAATTCCCAGGGGTGTAAATCTCCCTAGTAATATGGGACAGAACTTGGGATGAGCTGGGACCTGGTGTCATGGGATTGAGAAAGCCTTCTTGACCAAAGGGGGAAGAGAGAAATGAGAAAAAATAAAGTGTCAGTGGCTGAGAGATTTCAAACAGAATAGAGAGGTTGTTATTTATTTATTTATTTTTGATACAGTTCAAAACATTTATTTACTAAATCACTTTGAGGTTGATTTACGTCAGTTAATTTCAACAAATAAAATGTTTAATGAAAACAAAAAAATTAGTGAGAAAAGTAGCATTGTTTTACATTTTTGTGAATCTCTTTCAGATTTGGTTCCAAAGAACAGAGTTGGATTCTCATATCTGCTTCTGCATTCAGTCTGAGACATCACATGTCATGTGGTCTCTGGAAAACGCCACTGTACAATTGTGAGAGAATGAGAATGAAAGGGACAAGTAATGCCTTAGAAAATAGTTCTAACTCTGGTTGAAGCAAGGGAGTTGGGGTGACCTTGCTCGTTCATCCTTTCCTTCTACCGCCCCAGCCCCAGCCAACCCTAAAGCACGGCCTCTGAACCCTAAATTTCCAGAAAAGGGGATCCCTCCCCTGGGCCAACATGTGGGGTTAGAGAGGGTTGGAAGGGAAGTAGCTGTATGTGAGCTGCCCCGTAATTAGACCTGTGGCTGTGGGACTAGACCAGGGTGAAGGCAGGATGGTAATACAAGGTCGACAATAGAGACACAGGACCCAGGGATTCTGAGTCCACCAGGCGAGCCACTGGCCCCATGAGGACATTAATAAAGAATGAAGGATGAATGTCACAACGTTAACAAAGCACCATTATTCGCCAAGCACTCTGAGAATGCTCTCATTTAATTCTCACAAAACCACTTGAGGTTTTATTATTTTCCACATTTTAAGGAAACTGAGGCTTAGAGAAATTAAGTAGCTGGTGCGAAGTGACATAGACGCAAGTGGTGGAGCTGGGATTTGAACCGATGCTAGGACTCCAGACCCACACTCTCAAGCACTAACCTCTTCTGGTTTGGGCAGGAAGGGCTGAATTCATTCATCCACTCAACAAATACGTGTGAAGTGTGCACTGAGCACCACGAAGAGACAGCCTCGAATATGGTGGCTGCCCCCCGAGGAAATTAAGTTTCAACATTAAATCTTTAGTATTCCTAGAACACCCAATTGGAGGTGTCCCCAACTCGGGGGAGGAGAGAGAACTGAGAGAGGGGTAGAATGAGCTGATGCTACAGTTCTGAAATGTAATAGACAACAGCATTTGATTTTTAAAAATTCAAAAGGAATGAGTGATTTAGGGAAACCCTAGAAAAATCTTCTAAATATTGTCCTTGTATTTCATTTTAAATTATACTCCTTTAAAAACCAATATTTACATAATATTAATATTCCCAGTCTCAATAGAGACTGGAAATTACAGGGACTAATTCTAAAAGAAAACTATCTAAATATTGCTTTAAAAGAAAAAAAAAAGATTTCCAGGTCTAAGTCATTAAATCACCAAGTCATTGGTGATTTAATTGAAATATGAAGAGAGTTAATTATTGATTATCTACACCAAAGAGAATATAAAGATTACCAGTTCAAAATAGAGAAAGTATATGAAAATACTTAGGAAAACTATTTCAACCTCCTTTACCCATCTTTTTTTCCCAGTTAATTAAAAATTTCACTTTATTGAATATAACAATATATTAAAATAGCAGATCCTATGAGGATGTTTTTTCAAACATTTTTACTGTACAGTATAACATATATACAAAGCAAAGAAACAAAAAGCAATAGTTTTCAAAACACTCCTCAACAAGCAGCCACAGGACAGGTCCCAGATTTTGTCATGGGCTACTATATGATCCCCTCAGATTTTTCTTTCCAGCTGCCCCAGAACACAGGAGGACAGAAGGGTTACATATTTCTACATCACCACAATAGAGTTTTTTTCTTTCTTTTTTGTGAAAAAGAACATACAAAAAAGCAACAAATTTCAAAGCATAGCACCACAATCAGCCGTAGAACATATTTCAGAGTTTGACATGGGTTACAATTCCATAATCCTAGGTCCTCACTTCCAGCTGCTCTAAGACACTGGAGACCAAAAGAAACACCAATTTATTGATTCAGCAGTCATACTCATCTGTCAGATCCCATCTTCTCTGTACAACTCAGGTGGCTCCTTCTCCCTACCCTGTACTGGTAACAGACCCTTCCACCATTAAGGAGTTAGAGTGGCCATAGCCCAAACACCCCTAAGGGGAGGGACAGAGGGATTGGAGGTGACGGTGGAGTTGTACCCATTTTTGAGGATTAATTTAACCTCGTTCAAAAAAGGTAACCAAAGATGAGAGATAAAGCATATTGCCCAAAGTCAAACAGCTGGTATAACAAGGCCCTCAGCTGAGTCATCTCCACCTGACTGCAGAGCTCAGACCCAGTCCAAACTCTTTCCCAGGTGCTGGAATTACCCTCTTGCCTTCACCATGGCACCTTCCTGCAAAGATCGTAAGTAGCCACTGCTCAAAAGGTGGGCAGAAGGGGGGTGGGGGGTGGAAACAAAGGACCTACCTAATCTATGTATGTGATCAGCTATCTAAGCACTCTAATTACTCTTAAGTCCTGTTTAAAGTGATCAAATAGAAAGCCTGAGACATTGACTTATTTTTGACATTAGAACACAAAATCACGAGCTTACACAGTGGCCATAACTACTGGTTACTTTGTTAACTCTAACGGGAACTTCTGGCACTTACACAAATGAATGAAAGTCTTTACCGCAGTTAATAATGCCTTGCACAGAGCCTTGTTCAGTACGAGAAAAGCATACAAAGGAAACTGATGAATTCTTAGTTCTCATCTAATGAGAGTAGAAATGTCTGTTCTTAAAACACCCATTCTTAAAAAAATTCCTTATGATACACTACATAGTGACAGGAAACATTTTCCTGAACCTTAGAATCAGTAGATGCCATTTGCTGGAAAAATAGTTTAAATAATCCTTTAAAAATATTTTGCTCTGCTGTGAAGTATATGAAGTTGCCTGTGGTCCTATGACACTGCAAAATATCCTTTATGAGAAAAACATGGAAAAGATACGAATCCAGAATCCTGCAGTTACTTTAGGATTGTTCTGTTTACAGTATTTCCATGGTTACAATCGCAAAGCTGTAAGGGTTTGTGCCTACCATCCCATTTCACCCAGTCTCCAGTACCCTTCCCAACATCTCTTCAGGGGATTCCACCTGACATTCCTATGCTATCTCTATTCAGATTAGCCTCCTAGACTAATCAATATCCAAGCTCATGGCCACATACTCTTGACCGTCTCTATTTGAAAGATCTCAACCTCCACTCCACTTCAGCAATCCACCCTCAGGGTCCCCCCTCTGACTTTGCCTTCATGTAGAACTGCTCCAGCTTTGAAAACTTGAACAGTACAATCCCCTTTTCTCTGCAACCTCTTATTCTCTACTTTTCTCATGTCCCTGGAGGCAGCCTGATATAATGAACAAAAAGAACACAGTTTAGAACTGGAGTTCTGGGTTTAAGTATTCGCTGTACCACTTGCTATCTGTGTGACTTCAGGAACATTCCTTTCTGTTTTTGCAGCCTCATTTTCCTCATTGGTGTAAGAGGACTAATAACCTATATTTTGCAGGACTGTAATATGGGCACCTAGCAATGTCCTTAGTTGATGCTCAGTGAAGCTAGCTTCTCCCCTCCCCTTCGCTCTTTCTCGTCTTCATACCTACTAAGTATATTCTTCAATCTCAAAGAGGATGTTGTACTTGTGGCCCTTGCAACCTCCCAATCCCCTCTGGACTTCAAGTTCGGTCATTTCATTGCACGCTCCCCAGCACTGGTTGCTGTTCCCCGATGACACACAACCCTGGAGCATGCACCTTAAGCATCCCCTCTTGCTCCTTGGCTGTGAGTGTCACTGCTTAGGCAGAGAGTCCCTGGCCATTTCTGTTTTTTGAAGTTTTATATATATGTATAAACTAATTAAGAAATACTAGTTAGCACATGAATGCCTATATATATAATATATATATTAAAGCCAAAACAGGGTTACAAAAATTGTGCAATACTGAAATGTTTATGTTTGGGGGAAATGCACATTCTTAGCTCTGGTGTCTCCTTTGATGTGGAGAAAACCCACTAGCCTGAGGAACAGGGGCAGTTATCCATCAGATCCCGGAGCGCAGGCAGCACGCCTCCTCTTCCTCTCGCGTCCTTCTGGCACTTTCCTGGGCTCGCCCACCCGCAGTCTCAGTGGGATTGTCTCGCCCTCCAGGTGGGGGGCACTCGGTCAGATGCTGCCAGGGACTGGGGGGTTAAGTTTGCCTAAATGAGTGTTAGGAAACACTTTTGCCTGCAGGTGCACGCTGCATTCCCCCAGGTGAGCTTATTTTGTAATAAAGGTACAATTTCGGCATTCGTGTGCTAACTAGTATTTCTAAATTAGTTTAGAAGTCAGATGGAGGAGTAATTTTTATTGGGTCCCTTAAAACCTTCAAGTTTGTCTGTAATCAATGAAAGCTTTTAACCTTAGAATATAGTGCATTATGATTGTGCTATTCACGTGATATAGATATTTTAAAAAAATTACAGTTCACTATGGGTGATGTGAGCCAGGTAACTCCAACCAAGGTGCAAGCTGTCAGATTATCATTATGGCCTAATGTATAATTCATTTAGAGAGAAAGATAAATGTCTACCTCTGAGGCCCTTCGGGGATGTAAAGCCTGGGACACAAGGGCCTCTACCCTCACCCCATCGCAAGGGAGGCCCTGAACATTGTACATTTGTGTGATATGATTTTCTTATTTCAATATGAATTTCTTATTTCCAACTTCAGTTCAGCCCTCAGTTTCATTCAGTCTCTTTAATTCTTCTCTGGTGTGGCAGAGGCTGCTCGTGTATCTCTAACGTCCTTTCTCCCTTCTTCCTTAGGAACAGAAGCTTCTATTCTTAGGGTAATGCCTGACCCTCTGGGACTAGTGGTCAATGTGAGGGAGGGGTGAGAGTATGGTATGTATAAGTTTCTTCTTTTTCCTTTTTCTGGAGTGATGCAAATGTTAAAAAAAAAATGATCGTGATGATGAATACACAACCATGTGATGATATTGTGAGCCGTTGATTGTACACCATGTATGGAATGTTTGTATGTTACGAATGTTTGTGTCTTTGTATGTTATTTTATTAATAAAAATATTTTTAAAAAATAGAATGTAAGAAATGGTCCTAACTAGTGTGACTGACAAGGAATATTGTAGCAAGAGGGGTTGAGTTGTTAAAGAACTCATGGTCTGAATTCCGATAGATTCGAGTTTGGATTCCTCCTGCCCATAAAAGCTGAGTGGCTTTGACCAAGCTGCTTTACCTTCCTAAGCATCAGGTTCTTCTGCAAAATGGATACAACTCACAGGGTTGTTGTGAAGATTGAAATTAAGTCCAAAAGTGCTCGGCATTCAGTAATGGTTTAATAAATGAGAGATAGCCGCTGGCATCACTGCTGTTTCTCCTCTTATTATTCTCCAGAGTAATTGTTTTAAACTGTTTCTTCTTCTTTGAGCCCTGAGCACTCCCTCCGTTATCCCCAACTCTGAGCAGACGACAGGGAAACTAAGGGACGTTAGGTGGGATTGCTGCTGGAAGAGCTCTCCTAAAATCACAAAGGGCTCTTGTCTGCTGCCTCTTCCATTTCTCTTCCTGGTTCTAAAGCCACTGGGGTAGAACAGCGTCGGCATCTGGGCTTGCTCGGTGGGAGCTGTGGTGATCCGGAGGGGGGTCTTGGGGTCTGAGTGCGATAAGGAGGATGTGTGGGTGGGAGGGCTGCCTGTCCTAGGAAGTTGGAGACCCAACAGGCCGAGGAGGGGTCCATGTGGGAGGTAGGGACAGGTGCAGGTTGTGGGAGTCCAAGCGAGGAGGAGCAGGGCGTCCCCAGACAAGGGAAACCTGAGATGGAAGCTAGAGCCTGGGCTTGGGGAGGAGGCAGCCTGACCCAGGTGAAGAGAAAAACCAGCTTGAGGGGTCAGCACCCGACTATCTGAAGGAGGGCGTCCATGCGGGCAGCAGGCAGCAGTGGTGACGGGTCAGTGGCTACACTGTGTCTGCATTTATAAGGGATACACATCTAGATTTCTTGTGATATCTTTGGTTTTGACATTTAGGCAATACTAGCCTGATAGAATGAACTGGGAAGTATCCTCTCCTCTTAAAGTTTTTGGAAAAGTTTGTGAAATATTGATATTTTCTTATTTATGCTTAGGTAAAACCAGCAAATGTTACAAAGTACCAAAAATATAAAAGAGTGTATCGTATCAAATAAGTCTTCTCAGCAATTCCTGAGGCATCATAAACTCATCTGCTATGAAATAGAATTCATGAACCTACCTGGAGTCAGGAAAACTCTCAGACTCCTGGCATTTGCATATTCTATTCTCTAGACTTCAAAGGCTTCTCCATTTACTAGAAGCCTAGTAAATTTCTAAACACATCTGTCAAGACCCAAATCAAATATAATCTTAACTGAAAAAGCTTCTTCATCCTATCTGGACAGGTTTAGTCATTTTCCTCACTATGCTTCACCCCTCTATGATAGCATGAAGCCTATAGTTACTTGTTCACACACACATCTCTCCATTAGGCTGAGCTAATAATCTTACAATGTGCATCAAAAATATTGGGTGCATGAACAAAAAAATAAATGCTAGGATGTTGAGCACACACAGTCTTTTCTCTTTTACGTTCTCTTTCTTCCAAATTATGAATATACTTTCTTTTATGCCTAGGCCCTTCCTTCTGCAATGGTCCCTGCCCCCAATTTCACTCATTTATTATATAGTGGCTGATGTGGTTTTGCATCTCTTTCTTTTCCATGTGTTGCGTTTACGTCTATGCCATGCAAATAATTTCCTTGACTGGTAATTCCTCATATTGGCAGGCATGTTATTTGAAGATACTCCTTGAAATTTTCAAATTCTTAAAGTTTCTCAAATGTTTCAGTTTAATCTTCAAATATATTCACCATAACCCTATTGACTAAAAGTTACCTGCTTGCTTTGAATGTCCTACCATCAGCTTCCATAAAAGTGATTAAAAGTCACCTTGTCTGATTCATCTTTAATGTTATTCATCTCACTAATTTTTTATTTCCAGGTGAGGACAGAGATGTCTGAGTATATTATTCTAACCACAGGTTTGTTGGTGACAAGATGGAGAATTGTAACCTCTGATTTTTAGTTCTTTAGATTTCATCCACTCACTCAGAGCTTCATTTGCTATATGCCAGTTTGTCATAACTCAATTGTCAGTCCTTAGTGTAAAATGATTGCATTCTTACATAAAGTTCCTGAAAAGAGGCATAAAAATGATCCCTTTGATCTCTGGTCACTGTAGCTATCCCTGGAAGGAGCCTAAGAAAAGACAGCATTGCACAGTCAACGAAGGTTTGTGTGGGCTACTTTCAGCCCTGTCCCCTCATTAATCTTTATTGTATTTTATGTGTCAGTCTTAAAATCTTCGCATGTATAATTAATCACATCCTATGTCTTACTGTGCACAGTGATGCCTCACCAACTTTATACTGAACACAGTCTATTTAATTATTTTTAGAAGACATATGCTATTTGCCTTTGCAAGATCTGATTTCATCAGAAAGCTTTGCTGTCACAAGCCAGTTGTTTCTGATGTCAAAGTTAATCATTTACATAAAAATGCAACAACAATAACATTTAATGCCTTTCATTAAACCAGATCGTAAATACTAATTAGTTAAACTTCACTGTATTCTGGCGGGGCTCAGTAAATTATCACGCTTGTTTTATAGATACTGAAATGGAGACAAGAGATTAGTGGTTTGCCCAGGGCTACAGACGATGATGTCAAAATTGAGGGTATAACTCTTGTACCTTGTCCACTAGAGCTCTCTGAATTCATAGGATAAAATTTTAAAGTAGTATCAAGACCTCACACACACACACACACACACACACACAAAAGGACTCACAATGAAAAAGTCTTGACACATCAGCCATTGCATTTTGCATGATACATTTAAATAAAATTCCCTAAGCATTAAATATTTCAGAAAAAAAACTTAGCAAAAGGATTAAATGTCTCAAATTCCTAGCGCTAGCATATCATGGTCTAATTCTCTCTAGTGAGCTGTGATTTTAAAATGAAATCAGCTCCCATCTCTGGTGCAGTACACTTCCATACTGAGCAAATTTAGCCAATTGGGTTGAGGTAGGCCTTCTTGCTTTAGCACCAGGTTGGGCCCTCAGGAGGTAACGGGGCCATATTACCAGGCGATGTACTGCCATTTCTAAAAGCAGTGTCTCACGAACTGTTTCGAGAACTGGGATACCTCGCTGCAAAATTCTTTGCTCTTTAAAATCCTGGATACAATTTACTTTTTAAAATCTTTGATTTTTCTCCCCATTAAGATTGCTTTCAGATTGTTATGGGAACCTTGTGTTTGAGATCTAAAAAGGGGTAGTTGGACTGACTACATTCCTTACGGATTCTCAACATGCCTGCCAATCTAACCACCAACAGGATTTCCTGCTTTCTCCACGGCTGAAACTACGGCCTTCAAATTCTAGAAAAAACCTTCACAATGTGACTTTTACAAGCATAAAATCAATTCTATTTCACTTGGTATAGTTCATTTAAACTCCCAAGACCTCAACAAGCTTCTAAGATGGTAATATGCTACATTGCCACGAATGAGTTAACTTCTCTCTCTCAAACACATCAAGTGCCCATGAACTTATTGTAGTCAACTTACAGTTTTGTTTTGTGGCCTGCAAAAAACTGGATTTTTGCCCCACCCCTTGTGTATACTGAACCTCTACAACGTTTACATTATGATGTAATGAACATTCAACCGCTCATTCGAGAATGCCTCATTATAAAAAGTTATTTGGAGAAGCCAAGAGAACGGAACATGATGTAAACATGTGTATGCATCATTCATGCCTGACCATACTCTCCTTGGAACCCTTATTTGTTAGCAAACATGAGGTGGTTTTGCATTGGCGAGTGTCTGGCCTGGGCCTATGAACTACTTTGACCAAAAGAATATCCACCTGGATGTTTTGTTCTGGAGATTCTCTCTCTCAGGACACAGAAGCTGCACTGGAAGGAGCCCAGGTCCTGGGAGACGCCTCCTGAGTTGCTGTGGGAGACAGCCCTAGCTAAGCTCTGGGCCAGGTGTGCTTCCAACCCTCCGCGCCCCTCAGCCATTCCCACATGCAGCAGACGCGCCATCTGGTCAACCCACAGAGTCACGAGAGATAATATATTAATGTCTTAAACCACCAAATTTTGGGATAGTGTGTTATATACAGCAACAGTTAATCAAAACAGGAGGGGAAGGAAGAATAGTATTTAGGAGTGGGGTAAGTCACCAGAATGTGCAGATTCTGACTTCATCTTCTGTCGTCATTCGAGTTCCTTATAAAGATCACCATAAGTGTTCATTACTTTCTTTTCTTTGGCAATGTTTAATCTTCCATTAACCTCTTCCAGTACTTTTTTCATTTCAGACTATAATTTTCACTTCTAGATGTTTGTTTAGGTCTTTTTTTTTTTTTTTTTTTTTTTTTTTTTTTTTTTTTTTTTTTTTTTTTTTTTTTTTTTTTTTTTTTTTTTTTTTTTTTTGTATCTTCCGTGTCTCCACTTAACTTCTTTGGACATATGGAATACAATTATAAATAACTGTTTTGATGCCCTTGTCTTTTAATTCTAACAGCTGTATCAGTCTGGGTTAGTTTTGATTAATTATTCCCCTCATTATGGGTCATGTTTTCCTTCTTCTTTGCATGCCTGATAATTTTTGCTTAGATGACAGATACTGTGAATTTTACCTTGTTTGGGTGCTGGATATTTTTGTGTTTCTATAAATATTCTTAAGCTTTGTTCTGGGATGCAGTTATGTGGAGACAATTTGATCCTTTATGTTCTCGCTTTTATGATTAGTTAGGTTTATCTGGAGAGTGCTCATTCTAGGGCTAGTTATTCACCACTATTTGGACAAGACCTTCTTTAGGTATCTATCCATTGTCCCACGAATTATGAGTTTTTGCAGTCTGGCTGGTGGGAACTCTTCCTGGCCTTGTATGAATGCTGGGCTCCATTATCTCTAGTTCTTTCAAATGGTCTTTCCCTGGCCTTGGGTAGTTTCCTCTCACGTATGTGCTGATTATATTCTGCTAAATGCTCCAGGAGGAACAAATGCAGATACCGGGATTTCTCTCACTGTTCAGCTATCTCCTCTTGAGTACTCTTTCTTGCACACTCAGAAGCCTTGGTCCTCCTGCACTCTTGGCTCTTTCTTCTCAATTCAGGGAATCCACTGGGGCTGCTTGGACCTCTCCCTGTACCACAGCTTGGAAATTCTCTCAAGGTATTCAGCTGGGGCAATTGTAGGGCTCATCTTGTTAGTTCCCCATCTCTTAGGGATCGTTGTCCTTTGTTGCCTAATGACTAATGTCTCAAAAGACATTGTTTTCTTGGTGTTTCAGGTGGAAAGGTATATCTGGTCTCTGTTATTCTTTCTTGGATGGAAGTGAAAGTCCTCACTCATTTTATTTCTAATTATGCAATGTCCAATATTATTGTTTCATATTCTTGTGACCATGTTTTGGCTTGCCAGTTGGATTATAACTCTGAGACCAGAGGACATGTCTTATACTTCTTTGTATTAAGTATAATGCCTGGGCTAGTGACCTACACACAACAAGAATGGAATAAATATCTAACAGCATATTTTCAGTTCCTTGGACTCAGCACATTGAGGATTGACTCATGATAAAAAAAAAATCAATGGATGTGAAATTTCTTATTCAACTCGATATTTTTAGTGTGTGAAAAATAGCCTGAAACTAAAATATTTTTGTTCCTGTCATGTTTCAAATAAGTGACACTCTATTTCCTTTTTAAATTAACAGTCACGTACATTTCAGCACAGAGCTGTGGAAGGAATTCTTGGACTCAAACCATCCAAACTGTGAAGTAAAATGAACAGCCTGTCACTGCTCATCTGGATTTTCTGTCATATTTGTTCGTCTCTCAACTCTTTTCAAAGCAAGATATAACACTGTTAGGTGGCAAGGACATGAAAGGAATAGGAGAGAATCACATTTCTTGGTTTCATTTTAGAAGTTCAAATTAATTCATTTTTTTTTACTGTACTGTTAAGGTAAGGTGTTCCCTGAGAAATAAAGGATACATAAGAAAGTCTCATCCAAGTTTTTCCAAACATAAACTGGTAGAATTGTATAGGTATAGATTTGTGGCTTTAATATGTAATTTACAAGGCATGCATTTTTGTTCTGCTGTGAAAAGAGAGATGAGGCTCTGTTACATGAACAAACTGTTGACAAAGTGTGCTAAAATATAATTGTATGCATTTATTTAACAATCATTCAGCATGTTGCTACCTCAGGGCCTTTGCACATACTGTTCCCCCTGCCTGGTTTGCTCCCTTCCACCTGGCTCGCTCCCTCAATTCATTCAAGTCTGTGCTCAAAGGTCACCTTTTTAGTGAGGCCCTCCCTGACCACCCTTCCTAAAAGATCATTGTGGCCCCAACATTCCTACTCCATGTCACTCTCTTCCACTCACCCTGGTTTATATATTTTTTATATCATCTATCACATATCACTTGACAGTTAAAAAATGTGTGTGTATGTGTATACATATATATACACACACACATAAAAACATGCATACATACGTGCTTATTTATTGTCTTTTTTCCCAACTAGAATATATACTCCATGAGAACAGAAACTTTTTTGGCTATATTCTTAGCACCACAAACAGTGCCCAATGCATTGAATCATAGAATGCATTGAATCGACATTTGCTGATTTCCTATTCACTGGTGGAACTACGAAATTAATCACTCATTTCCTACTTTTAAGGTTTTAATCTTCTTTTAGAAAGACAAACTTATGACTATGCTACAAAGCAGAAGAATGGATTTAGCATTGCAATTTAAAAGCACAAAGGAAGGAGCAGTGGGGAGAGGCAGAGAGGTTTGTGAGATGAGCCTTACATAGAAGCTTGATTGACAGAGAGGGGAGGGATGGTTCATCCAGCCTGAAGATGGAGAGAGAAAGCTTCTCACGTGAAGGCCTAATTTGTAACTTGGGAGGAGATCCACAAGGCTGGGTGTGTGAAGATGTGGCAGGAGATGAGGTGAGAATGAGGTTTTTGGCCTGATCATGAATGGCCTCGAGGCCAGCAAAGGAGATTGGAATTTATCTTAAAGGAGTTGAAGAAGGTATTTATTTATTTATTTATTTTGGCATGGGCGGGCTCCAGAAGGAAGGTATTATTTTTAAAACAAGCCTAGCTAGTCAATCTCCTATCCAATACACCTGATGTTTTTCAGCATTTCATTGAATATGAACATGTTAATGTGGTAACCACTTTTTTTTTGTTTCCCTACACATATGTATGGATACCTTGTCTCTTAGCAATTATATACCATGAAAACCTTGCACCACTGGAAGAGTCATTAACAGCATTTATTGAGAATTTGCTAATTGATTCATTTACTATTTTTTAAATAATAAACTTGCTTTACATGGGGCTTCATTTATGCTTTCTATGAAAAAATGAACCCAACATTTTCTTGAGGAAGCCTCTGGATCTGGCTTTGTGTAGCAAATGAATTCCATGCAATCGACATAAGAAGGAAAATTCAGTGAAATGGGGCATAAATCCTAATATTCACCCTACCTAAGCAGGGAAATATTTTGGACTTACAAAAACCTTCAAGATTATCGACACCTTGTAAGCACAATCCCATTCATTCCATCCAACCCAATCCCACCATTTTATAGGTGAGAAATTAAGTCTTGGCCAGGCTGAATGACTGGCTCAGTGGCTCCCAGCTGCTTTGCATCTGAACCAAACCTGTGAGTCAGGCCAGAGCTCTTTCTAGTCCTCTTATTTCTGTGGTAAAACAGGTTATGTCAGAGTTACTGGAAACCACACCAACAAGGGCATGTTCCCAGCTTGTTGATTTTACTCGGAGTGTTTGGGATGGAGGTTGTGAGTAGAAGGAGAGGGAAATGAGCTAAATAATTTAAGAAATAAGTAGTATTGAGCATATTAATGTTCAAATGAGGGTTAAAACAAATGAGGATCTATTATGAGTAAAATGAAAAAAAAAAAAAAAACCACACGATTTTTAAGCTGGAACAGGGACTCTCAAAGAAACGTCTGCTCTGAGTGGGCTATTCAGTCTCAAAATCCTGCCCCCTAAAAGTTCCAGTCACTTTAAAAAGTTGAGACTTTATTATCCTACCCCACTCTGATGGAAGTGTGAACACTTATCCACCTAATTTAAAATGGAAATGTCATTGTTGGACGGGACAAAAGGAAATTCCAAGAAAAGAAACTGGACCGTAAGGAAAATATTACAGCTTTGGTCTCCCATAGAAAGAGAAATTGCAATCATTAGTACTTTTAATAGTCATGGAAAACAATGATTTCTTTTCTTTTTTTCCCCTTTTAAAATGAATTTTTCTCTTTTCCTAGCTGGACCTCCGTCCCGAGTGCGGAGTTAATCACACTCCCCAGCTCATGTCTGGCATCATGTGTCTGTGCCAGGACCCTCTATTGATTGAGTGATTGATAGATTGATTGAATACCTTTTATCCCATTTCCTTCCCTCAGTCCCCCCACCATAGACAACCACCACAATGGATTTTAAGGCGCATTTCTTTGTTGTATGTTTTCTTGCCAGATGTGGGTTGCTGTTTTATATGCCTGTTTATTTTTTCACTCTGTTCTATGCCTTCAAGGCCCATCCATGATATTATGTTTACATCAAATTCAGTAATTCTAATGCCACCTAGAACTCCACTATGTTTTACTTATCCATTCTCCCAGGGAAGCACACACAGTCTGCCTTGGGAGAAGCTATTTCAAAAGGAATGGGATGCTTGATCTTGGTCTAATGCAGTTTTATATTAAATTCAATTATTTGGATTTCACTGATGAGTACAGTGAGCAAAACCTGTCTCTATTAGTTTGCGCAAAAAAAACACACAATTGTGCCTCGACTAAGTGTGGTCTGCCTGGTTTGATGTGATGGAGCAAAGGAGGGAAAGAGGTTAAGATGTGCTGGGTAGACCTTTCACTGCCCATTTAGGACCTTTGAATGGTGGGCCCATGCATTTTTAAACAGTTTGACCACTACAAGGCAATCTTTCAAGGTCATTTCTCCAGGCTAAGCACATTCAAAAAACATTGCTCAAAAAACAAATTATGTCTTGAGTACTGTTACAGTCAGGGTCAAGGAACAGGCATTACCATAATCCACAAAGCTAGTTATGTTAGCTAAGAGGAATGTCTGCTGCCAACCACTGTAAACTGATGTGTGTAATAGCTGAAGCGTCTCAGCATACCTCGCTCCCATGTATTGTTTGGGGAGAAAAGCCTTTCGAGAGGCAGGGTAACTAACAATTTAGCTTTTCTGAAATATGATATGGTTAAATCAGGATAAACAACAAAAAAAGCCTTTTGGTACATCGGACACTTACTGAGCTAAAAATATGGAAACCAAAGGGGATGATGTCTCATAAAAGATAAGAGGTATTTTGAGCAGCCAACAATATAATTTTAATGCATTTAATTTTTCAAATGATACCACAGGCTCCTATGTGGTAGAGAATGGTCTCAGCATTTAGAATGTGGTGTCCAAGTACCACATATGTTGGTTTTAGTTGAATTGAAAGTTGGATAAGGAAATTAGAGAGTGTGGGCAAAAGAAATAACTTAGCATAATGTATTTGTTTTTATCCAAAACACTGCTATTGTGATCTTGGTGTTAAGCAATGAGAGATGAAAGGAAAGAAAGGGAAAGGAAGGAAGGGAAGGAAAGAGAAGGGAAGGGAAAGAGAAAGAAAGAGGGAGGGTAGAAGGGAGGCAGTCCATATGAACTTTTAAAATAATAATCATTCTCAACATAGTCCAAATAACTAGTATTTCTTTGTTGATGAAGTTTTCCTACGATTTTGTTAATGAGGAAAAAAAAAAAACTGAAATTGGATGAACAAGAAGACCTAGTTTAAAAAAAGTTGACTCTGCTACCCAAATCCAAGTGACCTTGTGCAAGTCATTTTATTTTTCTGAATCTTATTTTTCTCATTTGTAAAATAAGTGTGACAACTGTCTTACAAGTGGTTGTGAGGATTAAGTGGGGATGCCTTTGGAAAATTGTCCAGGTGTTATACAAATGTAACATAGTCTCACAGGTTCAAAAGATTTACCTTTAAGGAAGTTACTTAATTGGATTAGGGAGATGAAGCAGCACACTTAGTTTTGTCAGTAATCTTTTATCTGAAATGATGGAGAACCTTATCAAGGGACTTGAACTCCATTTTTCTAGAACAGCAAGTTAAAAACTTGAGGAAACACATTAACAGATGGAAAAAAAAAGTCCTATTGTCATCTTTCTCAGATGCCTTTATTCTCAAGGTCCCTTGACAATAAATTAATGTGAATGGGGAAGGACCTTAAGGCAAGAAGGTGTTTCAAGATTGACCCTTTTGGCCAATTTTATTTACAGTCCAGTATAGGACTTGATATCTACAAATCCAATTAGTCTTCTGTTTCAGTTCTTTTCCACAACAGGGTTGTTATTATTTAGAATTAAAGTAGCTACATTTCTTTTGACATTTGGGAAATGATACATAGAAGGACTGCCCTTTTGGGTGGCTGTCTCCTTTCAAAAATGGCAACAATGCTGCTTCATTGTTTCTTTAAGAATAAGAAGATAGCCTCTTACAGCTTTCATGAAAAGCCAGGGCCCACTTTTTCTCACCTGCAGGTGGAAGCTTACACGTCCTTGGCCCTTTCTAAGTTCTCGCACAATTATTGTCTATTTTGTAGAATTTGCACAATTGATACTGTTCTAGTCCTGAACCGTCAGCACTGGAAAAAAAATCTAATCTAGTTAAGTGATATGTCTATGTGCTTTCTTGTTTACAAACACTTTGTCGTGTCTTGCTTCTGTTACGGATTGAATTGTGTCCTCCCAAAAGATACACTGACGTCCTCACCTCTGGTGCCTAAGGATGCGACCTTATTTGGAAATACAGTTCTACAGATGAGATTAGGGGAGTTAAAGTGAGGGCAGACTGGAGAAGGGTGGGCCCTTAATCCAATTTGACTTCTGTCCTCACGAAAAGAGGACATTTGGACACAGAGAGACATAGGAGAGAATGTCATGGATTGGCAGCAAACCACGAGAAGCCAGAAGAATCATGGAACAGATTCTTCCCTACCGACTTCCACTGAGGGATGGCCCTGCCGACACCTTAATTTCAGACTTCTGGGCTCTAGAACTGTGAGACTATACATTTTTGCCACCTAGTTTGTGGTACTTTATTAGGACAGCCCTGACAAACTAAGACACCTTTCTAAGTGAGTGTTAAAACATTTTCTGGCTAGAAACTCTTTCACACATCTTGTGTACCTACTCCATACTTCCTATTAGAGTGTTCTCTTGACAATTATCTTCAAAGTATTGTTTTGTTTCTTTACTTGGACTTTTTAAGCAGATTCTACTTCTGATCATAAAAAGAATATATGCTCACTTTTGGAAATAGAAAAATAAAAAGAAGAAAATGACACATGTCTATAATATTATCTCCCAGTGATACCCACTAATAACTTTTTGGTGTATGTCATATGTTTGCTTGTTATGGGGTGATAGAGATATATTTTGGCCAACATTGCAGCTTATCTAATAGTCTTTTCTCCCCATTTTCATTCTTATTAGAACCTGGTGTTGTACAGGCATCTATCCCACCTGTGTTTGGGTGAGGCTGAGTGAAGCCAGCTTTGCAGTCTCATTTTGCTGGTCCAATGATGGCCTTAAAGGTGGGCATAGGACCGGATCCTGGCCACTCAGACCAGTGGAGATGGCCGTAGGGTGGCAGATGGGGGAGCTTGTGACATGGGAGCCTGGCAGGAAATGCCCCTTCTTCCCTGAGCATGGCTTAGCCAATCATTGGACCATATGGGGGTTTTGCCAGCACCCCAGGATAGCAGAGGGGAGAACGGAGAGCGTTTGTATTCTTGATGAGCTACCAAAAGCATCCACTCCCGAAAGCCACTCTGGATTTCCTGTTTTGTGAGATAGTAAGTCACCTCATTCATGTCAACTTCAGTGGCATTTTCTGTTAATATGTTCATCTAAAACTGTCCTAAAAAAGGAGATCAAACTTTAAAATTTGAGAAGAATTTAAAAATAAGAGTATAAGCGTCGTGATGCCATTTCATTTGCTGTGTAGTCTTTATCCTCACATACCTGGAATGACGCCCATCACCTGATTTTTTGGGGGTGGCTGGGGTTGGGGGAGGGGAGGACAACTTTCACAAAGCTATGCTTAAGAGTCAATTTCTTGGGGGGGGATTTTGGGTATATTTTTCCTTATTATTGTTTTGAGGTGCTACGTACTAGCTTGGATGAACCTTAACGGGTCCCTCTAATAATTCCTCCTCTAATGCCCTTTACTTCCCCTCTTATAACAGTAACCGCGAAGTGATGGCCTCTTGGATGTGCATTTTTCCTGTTGACGAAAGCTTTCTGAGGCCACAGACCATGGTTTCCTTCACCCCTGAACTCCGTACTTCCTAGCTGTTCCACATATATTTGTTGAGTGAAAAGTTAAGAGTTGGGCGGGATAGGGGATACAGTCATGTTCACGCACAAAAATCCAAGCTTCCCGTTACCTTATTTTATAATTTGGACTGTAAATGGAGAACCTAGAGGGAGACTGATTTGGAGGAGAAGAGGGAGAGGTGAAGGCAGAGGGGAAGAAGCCAATCTTTGCCCCCATCCTTGGTTGTCTTAATAAAGTGCATTAATGTGAAATATGCACAAGGGGGCAGACCAGAGCTGCAGTGAATGGCAACCTGTTGACTATTTTGATCTTTGGTAATATTGTTGTTTTTTTTTTTTTTTTAACAATATCCTTTAATAAGGAGTTGGTTTCTGAAAATTGTTTTTCTTAAAAGGCACTGTCATCACGCATTATTATCCATGTTAAATAGGAACAAATATGAATTTGAGGGTCCTGGTGTACTTTATGTGGCCTCTTCATGGGAGAGTTAAATTGGTTCCAGAAAGGAACCAAGAAGATCATGGATTTCTGGAAATCCATTCCAAAGCCTTGACCTCCACTGTGCACCGAGTATGGGGTGATGAAAGGACCCTGAACTAGAGGAAACAAAACATGGATTCCGGTCCAGGTTTTCTCTCTCATTAGCTGTGTGGCTTTGAGCAAGTCATTTAGTATCTCTGGGACATATCTTTTATTTTCAAAATAAAGGGATTCATTAAAAGCCAGCATTTCCCAATACAATAAAACTATGCACTATAAGCTGTCTAAATTCTCTACTAAAGACCAAAGAAGAAAAAGAAAGAGGGTGAGGAAAGCAAAGAGGAGCCAAGTTTTAATGACTTAGGAAAGAATGGAGAAGGAGGTGAAAGGGTTTGAGTTGGTAAAGATGGGAAAACATTTTTGGGAAAACACTGATGAGAGCCCTTTAAACTCTAAATTCTGAGATTCTACCTCTTCCTACTTTATATTTTCCCATCCTTGTCTGCCAGAGACTTAACTTGCCCCACATCAAAGTCACTATATTGTCTCCATAAACCATCTCTCTTTACCAGAGAGATGTCTCCTGGTAGCACACTAAATTTTCTTCTAATAATCTAAATTCCTTGCCAGCCATTGTCTCTGTTTTATACCATAGATCTGAAGTCTGTGGGGAAGATAGACAATAAGGAGTCAACAAATACATAAACAATTATAAATTGGTGAGTCCCATGAAGAAAGAAAGGAGTCTTAATGGGAAACCATACTGAAATGTGTGTACCTGTGAGAGAGTGGTTGGAACCAAATTTGGGATGGGGTCAGAGAAGGTGTCTCTGAGGAAGTGACATTTAAGCTGAGACCTGAAGTAGAAGCAGAAGCCAACCACATGGGTGGTGGTGGGGTGGGGTGTGCTTGCAGGGGCCCTGGGCTGGAGAAAGCACACCCCCTGAGGAACAAGAGTTGAAAGAAAGCCATATGATGTGGGAGTTGTGAGCAAGTGAAAAAGGGCAAGAGGCAAGGTGGAAGAGGCACAGGGTCCCCTGGGCCAAACAGGGCAAGACTTTATTCTTTTATATCTCTTACATTCTTCCATTTTTAATGTCAGATCTGGGCCTTTGCCTCATGCTTAGACACTCTCTTCATTGGCTCGCCTGGCTCCAGTCTCTTCCCACTCCCCAACCATCACTCCACTCGCCACCCCCACACCTCCACATTTCTTCTCACTAGGTCTGCAAACTACTGCTAGCAGATCTTCAAACTACTTTCATCCTATCTTGCCACCACCCAAAATCTTCAGCAGCTTCCTGTTGCCTATTAGATAATGACTGGATTCCTCTACCTTTGAGATGTTCAGCAGGGTTTCCTATAGCTGCTCAGCCTTATTGCCCTACAACAGGTCCCTCCACACTACAATTAGAAATCTTGCATTACAGTTTTAGTGATGATATAGTAGGTGCCTCTCACCACCCCATTCTCCCCTAACAGGGTCCAGTATTTCCTTCTGGTTTTCTTTCCTCTACCACATAGCCTACCCTCAGCTCCCAGGTAGGCTGCATTGGCTTAGCCTAGGACAGGGACACGCTCTCTCCTGGATGGTGAAGATATAAATGTGAAGCCTGGAACTGCTGAAGTCCTTTTGCCATCATAAGGGAACTATCTTTAGGCTGAAATTGACACTGTGAAAGGCATTATGAAGAAATGGAAAGAAACTGGATCATTCCTCGATGACATGGGACGCTGGCCTTCACAATTTCATGAGCCAATAAAACCCATTTTAATCTGGTTTGATTAGGGCTTTTTATTTCTTGCAATCAAGAGCATCCCTACTGCCCAAGCCTTCTTTGTATGCCAGGCACTGTTCTAGCAAATTCCCCACTCTCATGAAGCTATCCTCCTACCAAGGGGCTGCCGGAGGGCATACCAAAACAAAACAAAAAACAAGAAATAAATGAAAAAGGGTAATTTTACATATTGGCAAATTCTATGAAGAAAATAAAACAAAATGATTTAGAGAAGGATGGGTCGAGGGAAGTCTACTATAGATTGGCTGGTCAGGGAAATCTTCTCTAAGGAAAGGACAATTACTGAGAAAAAGGAGCTAGCCATGGACAGATGAGGGGAAAGGCATTCCAGATAAAGGGAAAAGCTAGTGCAAAGGCCCTGAGGCAGGAAAAAGCTTGGTGGGTTCCAGTAACAGAAAGGTTGTGGCTGATCAAGGGAGAGAGTGGTGTGAGATAATGTTGGTTTTCCTCTTTCCTTACATCTTTTGAAGTCTTCAATACTCATCTTATGTCCCATCTCCTTCTTAAAGATTCCCTGGTAGAGCTAAGAATCTCTTCTCCTTTGTATTATAGCTTTCCAAGACTGTATTGTCCCTTGTACTTGGCAATTTTGTACCTCCTGTATACTATAGTGTATAGCTCTCTAATCTATTCTTAGGATTTCATTGAGTTTCCTCAGTTCAATTCTAGTCCTTGAGAGCATTTGGTTCTGTCAGAAAAGCTTAATGCCAATAGCCTTTAGAATCACCTGGTAGGGGCAGATTATCTGGCCCACCCCAATCTTTTTTTTTTTTTTTGGGGGGGGTGTAAGGGCCAGGAATTGAACAAGGGTCTCCTGCAATGCAGGCGACCATTCTACCACTGAAGCCTATAGGCTTTAAATACACTGTGAAAATAATACTGTGTTTCCAGATTCACTGTCTCCCTACCAGTGCATTTGAAATATTAAGCTGAGCCATGTGAAACTGTAATTTTTTGTGGGTTTAAAATAATCAAATATCAGCAGTTTCATATGGCTCAACCCTTATTATAACATCATTTAAAAAATTATAATTATAGTCCAATTCTGCTGCCAACTCTCCAAATGTGTTGACCATAGTTCCAGGAAAATTCCCTTTGTGGGACTTGGGGCCCTCCAAGGAAATGCTCTCTTGTAATGAAACTATTTGTTTTCTACATTAGTTTGTGGGCAGTACATTATTAAAGAACAAAACAAAACGAAACAAATGACTATGCGATTTAGCAACTTTTTAGCTTTAAGCTTGGATGCTGCCTTTGAATTTTACACATGTGGCTGGGTTTTAGTGGTGTGACTTGAGAAGAGTGAAAGGTTATTAGTTCATGCGTGACCTAGTCCAGGAATTCCTGGTCCCTTTCAGTAGAAGCCATGACTGTGCTTAGTTACCCCTAAAGAATGAATGCCCTGCTCCTCAATCTGGGTCCAGGAACTTATTGGTGAAATAGTTTTCCTGCCCCTCACTAAAAGAAATTAAACCAGTGCCCTCCCTACCCCCCAGGGTCTGCAGTGTGTCAGGAGGATGCCCTTGGCCCACTCCGCTTCCAGCATGAGCTCTGCCAGGCTCTGTGGCCTTCCCTAGGCCTAGGCTAGGTACCCCCCTTTCCTCTCAAGTGGGTCTGGAGGTGGAAAAGAGGCCATAGAACTGGCTTTTGTTTTATGCATCTAAATTCTCTGTGTAAAGGGCACATGTCTCAGAATTAACAATTGAGTTTTCATCCAGACTAAAATATTTATGTAACTCTTTGCACCTCAGTTTTCTCACCTGTAAAATGAAGACCCAGGCTAAATGATTTCTAAGGTCATTTTCACCTCTGTACCTTGTGGTTGGCCAAGACTTGTCACTGGTAAGGTGTTAATGCACCTGTGAGGTGTGTATATATGTGTGTGTGTGTATATGCATGCATATATTCATAAATATGGTTTTGGTTATAATTTCCTATGAAGCATCTTCATACAAGTTTTCTTTAAAGAGTGGAAATAAATCTTTATATGTGCAATACACAATTTGAGAACAACTTCATTACAACCCAACCAAATTTCTCTCAACATGCCAAGGAACAACTTGAAAGTTCTAAAGGAAGAAGTTTGCATTTGGGAAAAAAATAGTAAAAAGGTATCTGAGTAATTTCTTAAGTGATGAAATCCCCCCCTTCTCTCTCTCTCTCTCTTTTTTATTTTTCCTTTTTTCTTGAGTTTCAAAAATAGCCTATCTACTTCAACTTTCTACAAGAAAACATACCTTTAGGCTGAAAGACAGTATTAAAAATTTCATCCCAGAGAAATTATTTTTGGGGTGTGTGGGGGTGGGGTGGGGGGTGGAGTTTTAAGAGCCTGAAGATAGAGGTTTCTAATTAAATTGCCCCCTCAACCAGAACTGCAGAGTATGTGCTGTAATCACCACAATTCAGTTTAAATCTGGGACGGAATGATAATTTTGTGAGTTCAGAGGTTTTAAATTTTGGCTCATAACTGCTGAAGAGTTTCTGATGACTTCCCAAGGTTCTGCAAGGCGTGTGCATTTGCTGGGAGACCAGGGGACTTTTAGTCAATGAATAAATGGGAAGGATTTCACAGTCTCAGGAAGTTTAAGTAGGTCTCAGAGATCAGGAAGTGTTGTACATGGCTCTATGGATGACAACAAATCTTCAGCAGTTAGGGAGAAAATTTTGGACGCTTTCCCTACTAATGGTGATGGACTCTGCACTGATTTCACCTGCACTATTCATCCTAGTTCATCTGTAGTGCAGGCTTGGGGAAGAAAAACTGGTGACCAGTAGTAAAGGGGAAAGGGGTGAAGTCGTTTTTGGTTTTAGCCCTCCAATCTAACCAACTGAGCTAATCAGTTATAGGCAAGTCAGATTATTCATTCATCCAATAATATTGATTGAGTGCTATGTGCTGAGTTATGTGCTAGGTGCCGGGGATACTGAGGCGGAAAAGGTGGGCAGGGTCAAGAACTTGAGCTTCCATTCTCAGAGGAGCAAATGTAATGGGTCAGCCAATAGATTACAAATTAATTAAAGCTGTAATGTCTATGATGGCAATGCTGAGGTTTAATAAGAGCACAAAACATGGAAACTGAGCATAGTTTGAACAATGGACCTAGGGAAAGCTTCCCAGTGAAAGAGAATTTAAACTGGAGCCTCAAAGATGAGGAGGGAAGTTGACCAAGCCAAGGATTATGGGATCAACATTCCAGTTAGAGGGACCAGTATGTGCAAAGTCCCTGAGGCAGAAAAGCACTTGGCCCTTTCAAGGAACTAAAAAGGAGTACAATTCATCTAGCGTAGTGGTTCTCAAAGTGTGGCTCACAGAACCGAGGGGATCCCTGAGATCCATTCTTCAGTGTGGGTCAGAGAGGTCAAAATTTTATACAAAGTAATACCAAGATGTTATTTGTGTTGTTTCACTGTGTTATTTACAATCAGGGTGCAAGAAGCAATCATGGTAAGGTCCACACTCCTTGCCAGCAAGAAGTTAAAATGGTCATTGCCCAGATATCTCTGAAGATTGAGAGAATGGTCAAATGAGAGGGAGGAGGTGTAGTGAGAAATTAGGATTTAACAAATGAATATGACTGCTGAATCATTATATAGATATTTCTTTTTAGTTTTGTAGTGTATTCGAATAGCCAGAAGGAAATACCTGAAATTGTTGAACTGTAATCCAGTAGCCTTGATCTTTCATAATGATTGTATAACTATGCAGCTTTTATCATGTGACTGTGATTGTAAAAACCTTGTGACTGATAACTCCCTTTATCCCAGTGTATGGGTAGATGAGTAATAAAGACAAATATGAAAAAAAATAGGTTAGGAATATAGGCGGAAAATACCCCTACGTAAACTATGGCTAATAGTTTAGTAATACTTAAATAATCTTTCATCAACCGTGACAAATGTAACTATAGTTAAAAAGTAGAACTATAAGAAAAGTGATATCATCAATTGTAACAAATTTTCCACACCAATGCAAGTGTTGGTGGAGGGTCGTGTATGGGGATTATGTAATTTATGCATGATTGTGATGTAAATCCACAGCTTCTCTAATAAGGAATTAAACAACAACAACAACAAAACTCAAAACAACAGCAAAAAAAGACACAACAGTGGGTAAAATTGCTGGCACCTTCCTGCTTATCAGGGCAGAGGCACCAAATTGTATGAGGAGTCATTGCATTTTTCACCAGTACATACTTACAATTAAAAAAAAAACGCTAATTTCACTAAAAAAAGTCCTTGAAGAAGTTGAAAAAATTATTACTTTTATTAAATCTTAAGTAGATGTCTTTTAAATATTCTGTATTGCTAGCTGGGGAATCTGCAAAAAGTACTCTTTTTTAAAACTGAAGTTATGAAGGCTGTTGCAAGGAAAAACTCGTGGGTAACTGAGATGAGAGCTGCATTAGCCTCTTTTCATGAAAAGCCATTTTTACTTGAAAGAACAAATGGGCAGACAAACTATGGTAACTGAAACTTGAGTAATTGGCACATACTTTCTTGAAAATGAATGAAGCCTGCCTATTATTCAAGGAAAACAACCAATGGTATTTGTTGCCAATGACAGAATTGAAACTTTTGAGTGAAAAATCTCTTTTTTTTTGAAAAGCTATATTTCATTTATAAATGTAGATAAACAATTCTCGATAAATAGTATCAAATCGCATACCAATGACCCCGGTAGAGTTTATTCCAGGAACGCAAAAGTGTTTCAATATCAGGATATTGATGAATACATGATTTCTTAAAATTAAAGGAGAAAATTAATATGATTTTATCAACAGATGCTTAAAAGGGCATTTGATTCAACAGAGCAGCTATTCCTAATAAAACTCTAAGTAAAAGTAACTGTAAGGAAACCACTTCAATACAACTGAAGTATTGCCTAAAAAACCCTCCATCAAATATACAAATGGCGGCGGGCCACCGCGGCTCAGCCGGCAGAGTCCTCGCCTGCCATTCCGGAGACCCGGGTTCAATTCCCGGTGCCAGTCCATGGCAGGGGAAAATACAAATGGCAAAACTAAAACTTCTTTAGTTAAAATCACAATACTGACAGGAAAGCCTAGTACCAATATTATAACTTTGTCTGAGGGGCTCTAGTGAATGCAGTAAGATAAGAAAATGAAAAACTTGGAATAAACACTTGAAAAGAAATAAATACTGTCTATTTTTGCTGATAATATGAGAAATACAAGAATAAGAGGATATAAGAAACGTAAATAGAGAAAATAATAGAGAATACAAGAATAACAGGATATAAGAAACGTAAAAACAAATCATTAGCTATATTTATCATTATAATGAACACATAGAAAAGGAAAAAAATGCTGTATTTATAATGTAGTGAGCAAAAATATCTAGGGATATGGTTAGTAAAGTTACATCCATATGAAGAAAACTGAACTTATTAAGGGTTACAAAACAAGGTCTGAACAAATGGAAAGAATGTACCACACTTAGATGGGAAGATGGAGTATCACAAATTATCAGTTCTCCAAAAAGAAATATGTAGATTTAATGAAGTTATAATTAGAATTGCAACAGATTCTTTTGTTTATTTTAGGTGGTGGTGAAGAGAAGACTGGATAAAATGATTTAAATTTCACATGGATAAATAAATGTTTAAGAATAGTTGTAAAAAGAATGGAAAAGAACTGGGACATGTGAATTGCCTTACCAGACATCAGAGTATCACATAAAGTTGTTATAAATTAAATATGGTATTAGGATGAGAGTGAGAAATAGATCAGGGCAAAAGAAAAGAGAATCCAGAAATAGTTTTGGACATGAGAATTTAATATATAGCATATATCAAACGTGGTAGTTCAGTTTGGTGGCAAAACAAGAAATTATTTTAAAAGTGATAACCGTATAATTGGCTAGCTATCTGAAAGGAAATAAAATTAAATCCTTATTTTAAGTTATATACAAAAATATATTCCCCAAGAGTGGTTCCTTAATATGTACAGAATGCTTAACTAGATTGTACTTGCAAATGGACAGAGGTGACAGTATCACATTATTGTGAGAATAATTAACAGTGCTGAATAGCTTGTGAGTGTGGAAGAAAGGGGAAGTTTACAGTCACGTATGTCGCCAGAAGGAAAGGTGGAGGTTAAAACATGGGAAGGTATAACACGGTGAATCTTGTGATAGACAATGCCCGTGATTAACTGTACAAATATAAAATGTTCTTTCATCACCTAGAGCAAATGTATGACACTATTAGAAGGAGTTAATAATAGAGGGGTTTAATGGGGGGAATGCATCTATTGCAAGCTATGGACTATAGTTAACAGTAATATTTGAATACTCTTTCATTAACAGTTAATAAATGTACTACATCAGTACTATGCGCCAGTAATAGGAGGGGTCAGGGGTATAGGAGGATTTGGATTTTCTGTTTATTTTTATTTCTTTTCTGGAGTAATGAAAAGGTTCTAAAATTGATCATGGCATTGTACGCACAACTATGTGATGATAATGTGAGCCAGTGATTGTATAGTTTGGATGGATTGAATAGCGTGTGAATATATCACAATACAACTGCATTGAAAAAATATATTCCCCATGGATTTAAGTACTAAGTATAAAAAAACAAAACAGAACAAAATTAAATGTTGCAAAATATCTAGGAGACTTTGTGTAAAACCTAGGGACCAAAAACAAAACAAAACAAAAACCTTAACAAGATTGAAAAACACAAAAGCTATAAAATAAAAGATATATTTGACCACATTAAAAATGTCTATGATAAAAGATATTATACACAAATTTTAAAAATACTTTTAGCAAAATGACAAGGAATTAATTTATATAACGTAGAAAGAGAGCATACAAACTGGCAACCCAATAGAAAAATGGTCAGCGAATATGAAAAGGGAATTTATGGATGCACAAATGCAGAAAGCCAAGGAATGTATGAAAAGATGCTTGAATTTACCATAGTTAGGGAAGTGCAAATTAAGGTAATGAGAAATCACATCACACTCCTCAGGCTGGCAAAACTGAAAACAACTCCAACATATACTACTTGTGGGAATCTAAATTTTACAGACTTTTAGGAAAGAAATCTGCCAGTAGCTACTAAAATTTAAAATATACATATTCAGAAGCATAGATGAACTGTGGTATATATATATACAATGGACTACTACTCAGGAATAAAAGAGAAAAGAACTACTCTGTGCAATAATATGGTTCAGTCTCAAAAACACAAAAGATTGCATACTATGATTCCATTTATGTGGAGTTCTAGAACCGGAAGACTAATCCATAGTATTAGAACATATGCACAAGGGTTTGATTATGGCATTATTTGGAGTGGCAAAAAACTGGAAACAAACAGAATCTTCATTAATATAGTATCGGGAGAATGGCAGTGAGCACCGAGGAGTAATATGCGGCCAATGAAAAAGAAAGGAGTAGAGTGACACCTATTCTCTTGGACGGATTTCTGCAAGGTATTGTTTATAAGCAAGGTGCAGAAAGACATTTATAATATAACTCCACTTTGGGGGGAAACAATGACCTCCCCATCTAAATGTATATATCAGTATATGCATGTGTGTGTTGCATGTTTACATATAATTATATGAATATGGTGGAAAATAGGGAACGATACATATTATAGATGTGTTAATGTGGGTTATAAGGCGAGATGGGAGGAGAATGGAAAGGGGCATTAAGCTAAAAGAGAAAAGGCAGCTAAAGATAACGGTATCTATGAAATGATTTATGCATTTGTGTATTTAAAATGTACACTTACAGATGATAACTCAAAGAACACTGTCCTTCTTGAGGATATTTAAAATTTGATCCTTGGATTAAGCCAGACCTTCAGACCTATGTATTTGGACTGCGTCATTTTGATACCTCTTTATTTGTACTGAATGGAACTTCAGTCGTCAGAGTTTTACAAAGTAGAAACTCAAGCTGTAAAGCTTAATGGACTTGCCAAATTAACATGGCCAGGAAGAGGGAAAGCATGGATTTGCACCCAGACGAACTCGACAAGCTTAGCAACTCATAACTCTCAGTACCTGCCAATGTCTTCTGAGAGGTGCGTGAGACATCTGCCTGGGGTGCACAATTTAAACTCAGTAATCAAGAGAAGTAATATTCTAAACGATAAAAATTAATGCAAAAAATCCATAATGAACAAAATATCAACATTTTAATTAAAGACAGGATGTCTCTTTAATTGGCATGCGGGCTCAGCTGCATCACCTCACGCTCAGCCCTGTTGGTATTTTGTTCACCATGGATATTGTGCATAGATTGTGACTTTTTAAAAAATATTACATTAAAAATTTATCTTGATAACTGAGTTTTTTGGCACCCCCTCAGTGTGGTGCCCATGGTAAGTCCTACACTCACCCCGCCCTCCTCCTGGCCATGCTTGTCTCTACCACTTGTCCATCATGTGAAACTAAGCAAAACATGGGATCTTTTTTTTTTTTTACATGGGCAGGCACCAGGAATCGAACCCAGGTCCTCGGGCACAGCAGGCAAGCATTCTTACCTGCTGAGCCACCACGGCCCACCCGAAAACATGGTATCTGAGGTTCAGTTTTCTCATCTATAAAGTGGGAATGGTAATAATTTCCCTGCCCACTTCACAGCGTTATGATGAGAAATTAAGAAACCATGAATAGGAAATTGTTTGTGTAACATACACATTCTTGTTCCTGGAGTTGCTCGTGGAGTGATAAGCAAATTGAATTGCCCTCGACTTGGGCATGCCCCCCAGGTGCTGGGGTTTGCGCCCGTTGCTGGGGGATCCCCCATAATTCTTACGCTTGGCAGTCATTTCCTGCACGTTCTCTGCTGGCTGCCTGGTTGGAAAGTGCAGTGACGTTTATCAACACGCTCCCCTCCGTGTATGAGCATGTGGCAAGAGAATGTACTTCTTCAGGTAAGTGATGCTTCTCAGACTGGAATGTGCACACTGATCACTCGGGATCTTGACGAACAGAACATTCCCACTCAGCAAGGCGGTGGCGGGGCATGAGCCAGCACGTCCCACGGGCCACCACGTGGTGGGTGTTACTGGTCAGAGGACCTCACTTTGAGTAGAGCAGCTACAGAAAGGACGGCGAGTTGGTCAGAAAGACTGAAAGGCAGCCCGACGTTGGTAGCTCACTCCACACCAGCCATTGCTGTGAGCATTTTCAACCCTTCCAGTAGCCCTAGAACGGTGGCTGTGCAGCATGGAAGCCCACCAGCCAAAGGTCATTTGGGCCACACTTGTAGTCAAAGGTAGATTTATTTCACGTGCTGCAGCAAAGGGGAACACACCCAAGGCACCATGGCCTTCCGTAAGGGCGGGTTAGAAGGGCTTGTTGGGCGATTTTGACTTGTGCTGGGACAGGCTACAGAGGATTTAAGGAGATGAGGGTCGAATTTGGACTGAGTGCTGTGCCAAGGACAAATGCTGATCGGTATCTCACTAGCTTTTATGTAGGAGGGTTGAGGATTGAAGCGGCTAGAACTGCCCTTAGTGGAGAAGTGGTGGTACTCAGCGAGTGGGAAAAGGGAAAAGTAATTACGTTTGTGGTTGCAGAGTGGCGTCCTCTCTGGTTTGTTTCAACACGCTCATGGAGTGACCCTTTCTAATTTATGTTTCAATTCTGTGAATGATGTTTATATATGTTTGGGAACATCACAGCCATTACTGTCCTTAGACCTGGGCAGGTGGGGGCCCTGCGTGCCAGAGAGTCCCCACGGAGTGATCTCCTCGAAATTTTCTAAGTCCCCCTCCAGTGTCTGAGACTGGCTAGGACTGGTAGTGCCGTCACGCTGGGATGCTCTGGGGCTCTCGTGGGCCCCTACCCCATTTTCCCCCTTCAGAGCCCACCCGGAATCTCTCCCCTGAGCCTGGGGTTGACCTGGTGCTCTGAGGCTGGACCCCTGTTTCAGGAGGGCAGTCTGGCCAGCGAACGGCCAGTTCTGTGCAAGACGGAGCTGACACACTGATTTGGCCACTGAAATTGTTTATAGGCATGAGGCCCCACCAAAACAGATTTGCCCAGGGCCGCCCAGCCAAGGGTTGGACGTGACCTCAGCCTGGCTGGCAGCTGCCAGGGCTATTTTTCACTTTCTCAATCGTTTTTAGCCCCTTGACAAAAGAGAGGCGACTCAAGCACAGAATGTTCCAGCAATGCCCCCCCTCCCCCTGTGCCCACCAGCCCGCGCCCGAGCCCGGCCCCTGCGCTCCGTCCGCGCCCGGAGTGGCTCCGCCCCTTGGTTTGTGCTTCAAATTCCGCTGACCCTTCCGTCCCTGCCCCTTGTTTTAAAGGTTTTAAAATATTTTTTTTCTACACTGTACTTGGAAATCTCCACGCATCTTCTCCCTTTGGTGGTTTCTGTCCCTCCTCCTCCCGACTCCCTCTCTTTTGGGCGGACATTCATCAGGGGCCCCCCCGTTTGTCACAGGACATTGGTAACGCTCCAGAGCTCTAACTATGGCTTTACGGGAACATCAGAGACGGTGAGCAACTCAGAGTGTTCCCCCAGACGGCACCCGGACGAGCCGGCCCGCGGGGGGTGGCGCGAGTGCGGCAGGAAGGCGAGCGGTGAGTCTGCGGTGGGGCAGGCCCACTGGCTTCAAGGACTAGAAAGAGGGAAGCTGGGTCTGGACTGAGCAGCTCAGCACCCTTCCGACAGGGGGAAGGAAGCCTGCTCCTTTGGTGGGATCAGGCGTCTCATCGGTGGGAGAAGACCCTGGAACACTCAGGTATTGGGAAGGCTTGCGCGTGTGAGTCAGGCCACCCGAGGGCCAGCGTCTGTAATGGAAAGAGTATGGATTTTGGAGTCCGCTGCTGGTCAGAGTCCGTGCTCTGCGTGGCCCTGGGCAGGTTACTTCGGCTCTCTGTGCTCGGCTTAGCCTCATCTGAGAAGCCGGGAGAAGAATTGTTGCGAGCAGCGAATGAGCTGGTGGTGGCACGTTGGCTGGTCAGAGTACATTGTGTCTATCATTATCCTTGACCCCAGGGGGTGTTAGTACTGGCAGCCTGGGGTCACGGACCCATTCTTCCTGGCTTGACCTCAGAAAGTTAGGGAAATACCTCGCACAATTAAAAAAAAAATTGGTTGCAAACTAATCATCCATTAATACATCTAAATCTTTTGCACCCATTTTATATTTTCAGCCTTTATCAACATTGAGGATAATGCATTTCAAAGGTTGTATGATTTATACAACCTATTGTATAAAAGAGAATCTTCTTTTATTTATCCAGAAACTTCCACTCTCCATTTCAATGGTGAATCCGTCCACTGTTCACTCTACTCAAAATCTTCACAATTTCCTAGCCACATAAATGCTTTTCCCCCTCCCTAACATTTTATCTCTCATCAAATTTCCTCTAATAACCTTTGTCTTTTTTTTGAAGTACCTACAAGAATCATCCAGAAATTAGCACACCATGGCTGAATACCGTTTTTTCTTTCAACCTCAATATTTCTCTTCTGAAGGCCCATCATTCTGCTGGTCATTAAGGCGCTAGCAGCAGCCACCATGTGGCAGCTTGGTTAGTGGCCTTGGTTCTGGGGTGAGATGGATCTAGATTTGAATCATGTCTCTATTGCTTAGCAACTAGTTAGCTGTGTGATGAGATCCCATGCATAAGGGACCTCGGGTAAGGAACTCAGCACAGTGGCTTCTGGGTCCCCTGGGTGCAAGCTGGTGCGTGTTCGGGCCAGGGCAGGAGCCCCAGAACCGGTTGTGTCTTTAGTGGATGACTACCTCAGAATAAAGCCTCATTTCCTCTTGCCTCAATTACTCCCAGCTGCTTCCTACCTGCTTTTCTGGCCTCCCTACACTATCCATTTTGAATACTATTGCCAACTTCTACTCTTGAAATGTTGCATTTATCATGGTGTTCTATTAAGAAAAGCAAACAAAAAGCCTT
>PVIY010014466.1:0-24327 GCA_004026745.1 Myrmecophaga tridactyla
AGCTGTGCGCATCCGCATCCCATTACTTCACTCCTAGGCTCACACATGCGCACAAGCCCCCAGTCACATCATTCAGTTGTGGGAACTCCACTTTTAGAGTAGCCCTAGAAGGACGCATGCGCATTGCCCTCAGCCCCACTTCCCAGATCTGAGAAAGTACTAATCTGCGCAGCTGGGTCACATCTGCCCCCAATCCACGAAGGTATAATGCTGACCTGCTGCCACAGCTCTATGCAGGCGCACAAAGGACCCCATGCCTTAGACCAGCACACACCAGGGTTACGCCCCCTAGACCAGCGCACCAGCACAGCTACATTCTCACTGGCCAGTGGGCACCCATGTTCACAAGCAACAGAATAACATCCCTAACCTGTGCCTAAACCTGCCCTGAAACACATCACTGTACTGAGTGCCCCACCCTGTGCCCTGTTCCCTGCTGTACAATCATCTCGCAAACACAAGGCCTTAGACTACTGAAAGAAAGCAACTCCCAAAGTAAATCAATCAAGATATTTACATGGCACGAAGATAGCAGAAAGACTAAGCATATCACAATGCAGACAGATATAACCCTGCCAAATGACCAAATCAAAACACCAGGGGAGACACAGACATTGGAACAACTAATCAAAGATGTTCATACGACTGTACTTAATAAAATAAGTGGGATAGCAAATGACATAAAGGAGATCAAGAAGACAGTTGGAGAGCATAAAGAGGAATTTGAAAGAATAAACAGAAAAACAGCAGATATCATGGAGATTAAAGGCTCTGTTGACCAAACAAATAACATACAAGAGGCACACAACACCAGATTTGAAGAGAAAGAAGAAAGAATAAGTGACATAGAGGACAGGATAATTGACTCTGAAGACTCAAAACAGCAAACGGCAAAAAAGATGGAAAAAACTGAATTGGAACTCAGGGAAATGACAGATAAAACAAAGCACACAAATATAAGAATCATTGGTGTCCCAGAAGGAGAAGAGAGGAATAAAGGGCTAGGAAAGTAGTTGAGGATATAATGGGGGAAAACTTCCTAACCCTCATAAAGGACATAAATATACAAGTCAAAGAAGCCCAATGAACTCCAAACAGAATAAATCCAAATAAACATTCCCTGAGGCACATGCTAATCAGTCTGTCAAATGCTGAGAAGAAGCAGAAAATCCTGAAAGTGACAAGAGGAAAACAATCTACTACACACAAAGGAAACCAAGTAAGACTGAGTTCAGACTACTCAACTAGCACCCTAGAGGAGAGAAGGCAGTGGTATGATATATTCAAGATCCTAAAAGAGAAAAGAATTCTGTACCCAGCCAAATTGTCCTCCAAAACTGAGGGAGAGAATAAAGTTTTCACAGACAAAGAAGTCCTGAAAGAATCTGTCAACAAGAGACTGGCCCTACAAGAAATACTAATAGGAGTTCTGCCAGCTGAAAACTTGAAAAGACAGGAGAGGGAGGTCTGGAGGAGGGCACAGAATTGAAGAGTATCACTAAGGGTAATTTAAAGAATACAAGGAGAAAGGGGAAAAGAATATATAGATCTGACAAATAAAATTAAAAAGATAAGATGGTGGATTCAAGAAACGCATTTTCAGTAATAACTTTAAATGTTAATGGAATAAACTTACCAATTAAAAGATACAGATTGGCAGAATGGATTAAGAAACATAATCCATTTATATGCTGCTTACAAGAGGCTCATCTTAGACACAAAGATACACATAGATTGAAAGTGAAAGGACAGAAAAAGATTTTCCATGCAAGTTGTAACCAAAAGAAAGCAGGAGTAGCTATACTAATATCAGACAATACAGACCTTATATGTAAAGGCATCATAAGAGACAAAGAAGGACACTATATACTAATTAAAGGGTCAATTCACCAAGAAGATATATATAACAATCATAAATGTTTATGGTCCCAATCAAGGAGCACCAAAGTACATGAGACGGGCACTGGCAAAATTGAAGGGAGCAACAGATGTTTCAACAATAGTAGGAGACTTCAAAACACCACTCTCCTCCATAGATAGAACAATCAGACAGAAGACCAACAAGGAAATTGAGAAGTTAAATAACTTGGTAAATGAATTAGACCTAACAGACATATATCGGTCACTGCACCCCAAAGCACAAGGATATACATTCTTCTCTACTGCTCATGGAACATTCTCCAGGATAGATCATATGCTAGGGCACAAAAGAGGTCTTTATAAATTTAAAAACACTGATATTATTCAAAGCACTTTCTCTGATCAAATGGGATGAAGCTGGATCTCAATAACCATCAAAGGAGGAGAACATTCACAAATATATGGAGATTAAATAACACACTCTTAAACAACCACTGGGTCAAAGAAGAAATTGTTAGAGAAATCAGTAGCTATCTGGAGATAAATGAAAATGAGAAGACAACTTAACAGAACTTATGGGATCCGGCAAAGGCTGTGCTGAGAGGGAAATTTATTGCCTTAAATGCCTCTATTAAAACACAAGAAAGAGTAAAAATCGAGGACTTAACACCACACCTGGAGGAACTTGAGAAAGAACAGCAAACGGACCCCAAAGCAAATAGAAGAAGGGAAATAACAAAGATTAAAGCAGGGATAAATGAATGGGAGAACAAAAGAACATAAAGAATCAATAAAACCAAAAGTTGGTCCTTTGAGAAAATCAATAAAATTGATGGCCCACTAGCAAGACTGACAAAGAAAAAAAAAGAGAGGATGCAAATAAACAAAATCAGAAATGATAAGGGGTGCATTACCACAGATGCTGAAGAAATAAAAGAAATCATAAGAGGATACTATGAAGAACTATACAGCAATAAACCAGACAAAGCAGATGAAATGGACAAATCCTGGAGACACACAAACAAGCTACACTGACTCAAGAAGAAACAGAAGATCGCAACAAACCAATCACAAGTAAAGAGATTCAATCAGTTATCAAAATTCTTCCTACAAAGAAAAGTCCAGGTCCAGATGGCTTCACAGGGGAATTTTATCAAACATTCTGTAAAGAACCAACACCAATCCTGCTCAAACTTTTCCAGAGAATTGAGGAAAAAGGAACTCTACCGAACTCATTTTGAGGCTAATATAATTTTAATACCAAAACTGGGTAAAGATGGTATAAGTAAGGAACACTATAGGCCAATCTCCTTAATGAACACTGATGCAAAAATTCTCAATAAAATATTAGCAAATCAAATCCAACAGCACATTAAAAGAATTATACACCATGACCAAGTGGGGTTCATACCAGAAAGGCAAGGATGGTTCAACACAAGAAAATCAATTAATGTAATAAGCACATTAACAAATCAAAAGGGAAAAATCACATGATCATCTCGATTGATGCTGAAAAAGCACTCGACAAAATTCAGCATTCTTTTCTGATTAAAACACTCCAAAAGATAGGAATCAAAGGTAACTACCTCAATATGATAAAGGGAATATATGAAAAAATGATAGCTATCATCGTACTCAATGGAGAGAGACTGAAAGCCTACCCCCTTAAGATCAGGTACAAGACAAGGATGCCCACTGTCACCACTATTATTCAACACTGTGCTACAAGTTCTAGCTAGAGCAGTCAGGCAGAACAAAGAAATAAAAGGATCCAAACTGGAAAGGAAGAAGTAAAACTCTCATTATTTGCAGACAATATGATAATATACTTGGAAGATCCTGAGGAATCTACAGCAAAGTTACTTGAGCCAATAAACAAATTCAGCAAGGTGGTGGGATATAAAATTAATGTGCAAAAATGCAAAAATCAGTAACATTTCTATACACAAGCAATGACCTAGCTGAGGAGTCAGTTAAGGAAAAAATTCCATTCAAAATAGGAACTAAAAAAAAAAAAATAGCAACTAAAAGAATCAAGTACTTAGGAATGAACTTAACTAGGATGTAAATGATTTGTACATGGAAAACTACATAACATTGCTAAAAGAAATCAAAGGAGATTTAAATAGGTGGAAAGACATTCCCTGCTCACGATAGGAATGCTTAATATAGTTAAGATGTCAATTCTCCCCAAATTGATCTACAGATTCAACACAGTACCAATCAAAATTCCAACAACCTACTTTGAAGATCTGGAAAAGCTAACTACCAAATTCATCTGGAGGGGAAAGAGACCCCAAATAGCTAAAAACATCCTAAAAAAGAAGAACAAAATGGGAGGATTAACACTCCCTGACTTTAAAACCTATTATAAAGCCACAGTGGTCAAAACAACATGGAACTGGCACAAAGACAGAAGCACTGACCAATGGAATTGAGTCGAAAGTGCAGAAATAGACCAACAATTCTATGGTCAACTGATTTTTGACTAGGTCCCCAAATCCTCTGAACTGGGGCAAAACAGTCTTTTCAATAATTGGGCATGGAAGAACTGGATCTCAATAGCCGAAACAATGAAAGAGGACCCCCTATCTTACACCATACACAAAAATTAACTCGAAGTGGATAAAACACCTAAATATAAGAATTAGCACCATAAAGCTTCTAGAAGAAAACGTAGGGAAACATCTTCAAGATCTAGTAATAGGAGGTAGCTTCCGAAACTTTATACACAAAGCACAAGCAACAAAAGAAAAAATAGATAAGTGGGAACTCCTCAAAATCATATGCTTCTGTGAAAAAGGTGAAGACGCAGTGTGGTAGTTAGATTCAGTTGTCAACTTGGCCAGGTGAAGGTACCTATTTCTGCTGCTGTGGACATGAGCAGCAGAATCTGTTGCTCATTTGTTGCTCATTACATCTGCAGTTGGCTAAGAGGCGTGCCTGCTGTTGAATGATGTTTGATTTAATAGGCTGGTGCTTAAATGAGAGAGCTCAATGTAGCACAGCCCAAGCAGCTCAGCATACCTCAACTCAGCACTAGCAGCTCAGCCCAGGCTTTTGGAGATGGAGAAAGAAATCACCCTGGGGAAATTTGTTGGAACCCAGAGGCCTGGAGAGAAGGCCAGCAGAGATCACCCTGTGCCTTCCCACATAAGAAAAAACCTCAGCTGAAAGGTAGCTGCCTTTCCTCTGAAGAAGTAACAAAATAAATCCCCTTTTATTAAAAGCCAATCCGTATCTGGTGTGTTGCATTCCGGCAGCCAGCAAACTAGAACAGGCAGCTAACTCAATGGGAGAAAATATTGGGAAATCACGTATCAGACAAAGGTTTGATTTCTTGTATATACAAAGAAATCATACAACTCAACAACAAAAGAACAAACAACCCAATTATAAAATGGGCTAACGACATGAATAGGCATTTTTCTGAATAGCAAATACAGATGGCTCAAAAGCACATGAAGAGATGCTCATTTTCATTGGTTATAAGGGAAATGCAGATCAAGATTACAATGAGATACTACAATACACCTATAAGGATGGCTGCTACAAAACAGGAAACTATAAATGTTGGAGAGGATGTGGAGAAACTGGGACACTTATGCACTTCAGGTAGGAATGTATAATGGTGCAGCCACTACGGAAGATGGTTTGGCAGTTCCTTAGGAAACTAAGTATCGAGTTGCCCTATGGCCCAACAATAACAGGACTTGGTATATACCCAGAAGACCTGAGAGCAACGACACAAACAGACATCTGCACACCAATGTTCATAGCAGCATTATTCACAATTGCCAAAAGATGGAAACAAACCAAATGTCCATCAACAGATGAGTGGATAAACAAAATGTGGTATATACATACAATGGAATATTATGCAGCAGTAAGACAAAATGACATCCTGAAGCAAATGACAAGATGGATGAGCCTTGATGACATAATGCTGAGTGAAGTTAGCCAGACACAAAAGGATAGATACTGTATGGTTCCACTTTTATGAACAGCATAAACATATAATCAGAGGTTTATAATACAGCATAAAGGGGACTTAGAGATACATAGAAGCTAGAGACAGGTGAACTGTTAGCTAATGAGGTTGAACTCCAATGTAAGGGAATACACAGGAGTGAAGGTGGTTCTCTAGTGGGTCTGTAAGTAATATTACCATATTGAAGATGAACAAGACTGACAGACCCACATGTCCCACTGATCTGAGATATACAGGCCAAAATATGCTTCCATCCTCATTTTTTAATGAGAGGAGACATTTATTTAATTCTTAATATTGATAGAAAGAAAAATGTGGGTATAATATCCTATTAAAACAAACAATAACTATTAGACTGGAAATATTCTCTGAACTGCCGTCTCATTTAGAGACAAAAACACAGAAAGCTTAAATAATCCAATAAAAAGGAACAAATACTCAGAAAATAAACATGAAGACGTAATACTCAGAAAATATAAAGTAAGTAGTAAATTAAAACCCATTTATATGAATTAGGTCTAGAAATATGAATTAGTTCCCAAAAGAATTACTTCAAAGATATGATTCTTGTGTAAAGAGGTTTAGGTACAGGGGGAAAACTGATATTGTATGCTATGAGCTATGTTCAAAAGGAAACCATCAGCACTACCACAGCAACAGCAGAGGTAAATAAATGGGGGAGGGACAAGAAATTAAGAAGAGGTTTAGATTTCCTATTTGGCAAGGATGTGTCTATTGGTTTTCTTTCTCTTGGGAACAATGAAATTATCTAAAATTGAGAATGTTGCTGGACTGTGGACTTTGGGCCCTCTATATGATGCCCAATGAATGCAGGTAGATGAAGGATGCACTGAAGGAGAAGTAGATTGGGGAACAATGGTTTATAACTTCTGAACAAAGGTTGTGTTGCTACTAAAAGGAACGCGGCTATGAGGCATGTAACAATGTGGGACATTTGGTGAGACAAAATAAGCCAGAAACAAAAAAAACAATGGTATGATCACCTTTAGAAAATGCTTATAAGAACAGGGGCCTAAATTGTAAGCCCGGAGTGGTGATTATTATTTCTGGATTTTGAGAGGCTATTATATATATGTAACCTGATATTTAGAGATAAGAACGAAGCCGAACAGGTTGGGGTTAAAGTAATTCAGAATATCGGGGTAAGGAAGACTATGTCTATATTTTAGAACCACACATACTCTTTGAGACCAATGGAAGAAAAAAGGTGAATCAGAAAAAATACCATCCTCTTCACAAACATATCCTTTAAGTTTTAGCCATAAAAGGGACACTTGGACTAATAATTTGGGAAGGACAATCTCAACTGGCAAAAATCTAAAAAAACAGAAGACTAAAAAAAAATTTCTAAGAAATATTTATTTTTCAACTTACATAGTAAAGAAATGGTATAACACAACACATACCCAGACAAATATATGCCTAACTTGCATTGACAGGCATCCCCTATTCAACTATTTCATAGTTCTGGTCAGCTAATAAAGGCCTTTGACTTTTATAATTTATCTTCAGATTATGATTTTATTCTTAAAAATAAGTTTATCCCTCTAAGTGCATTTGATATTAAGGCAGACTTTATCTGATAATTAGTACTTCTACCTCTGATTTATTATTTTCACTTTCCTCTTTTACCTTAATTTAACCTTTGTGATTCCTTTGATTTCTTGTAAACAACATATGCTTGAATTGTTTTTTTCATTTAAATTTTATTAAAAAGACAAAGAAACTGAACATATGCACATGTACTTTAGTAAATGGGTTTTACTACTTACTCTATATTTTCTGAGTATTATGTCTTCATGCTTATTTTCTGTGTATTTGTTCCTTTTTATTGAATTATTTAAGCTTTATATGTTTTTGTCTCTAAATGAGACGGCAATTCAGAGAATATTTCCAGTCTAATAGTTATTGTTTGTTTTAATAGAATATTATACCCACATTTTTCTTTCTATCAATATTAAGAATTAAATGTCTCCTCTCATTAAAAAATGAGGATGGAAGCATATTTTGGTCTGTATATCTCAGATTTTATTACGACAATCTAGAATATGGTTTGAACTTCATTTTCTCTCACACATACTTCTTTTTAAAAAAGATATTCTCAACTCAGTTGAGAATCACAGAATTCACAATGGTAACACTTTTATTTTAGTTTCAGTGTCCATTGCTATTTCTTCTATTTTTGCCTTTGCTGATCTTGACATTTTTACTCTAATTCAATTTTCATTGAACTGCAGTAATTATTTAAATGATTTTTTCCTGTAAAGAGGGGATGCCTTACAAATCCAAAAATGCATGTTTCTTTTCTGGCACCAAGCAGAGCAACTGTGGTGTCTAATACCAATCTGAATCTTTCCTTTGCAGGCTTTTTTTTAAAGATGTTTCTCTTTGTGGCTAGAAATTGAGAATTTTAGAAGGTTATGTTTAGAGATACACATTTTCCAATAATGAAAAACAACAGTCAGTGAGCCCGTCCAAAAGGAAAACTTCAGCACTGTTGGGACCTCTCAGCTCTGAGGGCTAGGAGGTGGGGCTCAGGAGTGCGGAGAATACCCCAGTCGTGGGCTTCTCCAGGACCAAACCCTGCTACAGCATCTAAGCTCCACTCAGCATCTGGGCTGCTTGAGGGAAAGAGACTGCTTTACGGTGATATGAGTAAACAGGAAAAATATTGTCTAATATTTCCAAAATAATCATTGAAAACCTACATTAAAAATATAGCTTCTAGGGTGGGCCACAGTGGCTCAGTGGCAGAGTTCTCGCCTGCAATGCCAGAGACCTGGCTTCAATTCCCAGTGCCTGCCCATGTGGGGAAAAAAAAGCTATATATATATATATATAGCTTCTAAAAAAAAAATAGATATATATATACACCTTCTTAAAAGTTACCTGCCAATGCAGCAGGAAGTTATTAAATGTACCACTGTCTAATATTACAATTAAGTTAACAGACTCAGTTATCTGTTTTTTTATTTTTTGCATGGGCAGGCACCGAGAATCGAATCTGGGTCTCTGGCATGGCAGGCAAGAATTCTGCCACTGAGCCACCATTGCACTGCCCTCAATTATCTTTTAAAGTAGATTTAAAAAAATCAAAAAACTCTAGTAAGCAATATTTACTCAGGACTTAAGGTGCAATACAGCTACTAACAGTACATTACAAGGCTTCACTTCACACAGGTTAATCTGTCTCAACATAAATAACCAAGGTAAGGCCACAACAAAATCCCTGCCAGCTGTATACTGGGACAACATTTCTCCCATTAACGTCCCATACTCCCACCCAGTTCCACCCCACCCAAACCTTCCCAAGACTAGATATCATCAAGGGACATAAATCAAGCTCTAATCTGAGACGTAACCTCCACATTCACATCCATTTACGACTCAAGGGAAAGAACAGTCATCACTTCCAAATCATGGAAGTTTAACAAATGTGGGCATGTTAAATTCTGTATGCCTAGAAGCTTCTTGATGTAACTTCTAATTTTTCTATTTGTATGTCAGATTTAGTGTGAAACAAAACTGTAAAAAGGGGTGGGCCATAGTGGTTCAGCAAGCAGAGTTCTTGCCTGCCTGCCATGATGGAGACCCAGTTTCGTTTCCCAGTGCCTGCCCATGCAAAAATAAAAAAATTAAAAAACTGTAAAAAGGATCTATAAAATGGTGAAACCTTACTTAAAAGGCCTGGACTCTTTGACTACTAAAATCTCCCAGTTAACTGAGACGCTCAGTCAGAAACTCCTTATTCCTACTCTCGTTGAGAATCTTTATAATGGCTACAGTCCTGCCTACTCTTAATTGGAGGAAAAGATCCTTCCTCAATGACTGAAGCTCTTGCATTATTCTGAGCATCATCTCATTTTTCATTCCCCTGGAAGACAAACGATGTTGGAGAGTCAGCTGAAGTTGCACTGATCTTGCTCTCCTTAAAAAAAAGTAAATCCCAAACTTCAAAATCTTGTAATTTTCCTATTTTCCCTAAAAGAACAGTCAAATGGAATTTTACTGCAACAGTGGCTTCATTATTGCCCTTTTACAGATAGTACTCTCAAAGCCGATTCATTCCCACTCAAAATTAGGTTCCTAAATTAGTAACTTCAAATTGAAAAGAAAACAACAGAACCTATCCCATTGTTCAATGGTTCTGGAACTTCAGTAGACATCAAAATCACCTGGGGTAATTGTTTAAAATGCAGCTTCCTAGGCCCCTTCCCCAGCTGTAGAAAATAGATTTCTTAGGGCTGACCTTAGATTCTGTATTTTTAACAAGCATTCCTGACAATTCTGGTGTTTCACTCCCCTCTTGCTCCTCGGGACAGATATACTCAATTTACACATTCCATTTTAAATGATAAACATGAGATGGGGCTTACCCAAGAACATACTGTTGAAAAGTGGCAGAATTAGTTTATTCTGTACAGAACTGGAAAAAAGGAGATGGCTGACACACTCCCATTCCAGCTTTTTATTTTTTTCAACTTAATACAGTTATTTTTCAATTCATGCTGCAACTTGGGGGTAGGTCCACTTTTTGTTAACTTAGTGGTTAAGGACACTGATTCTGACATCAAGACTATGTGAGTTCATATCTCATTTACCGTGGATATTGGGCAACTTAAATCTCAATTTCCTAATTAGCAAAACGGAGATATATCTTTATAGTTTTGTATGAGATTTAAGACTTAATTCATGTAAAGCACCTAGCATCGTGTCTGTCATTTAGAATTAGCCATTATTAATCATTTTTATTAGTGTTGTGGAGTTTCAGTCTCCTAAGAATACTGAAGGGTGCTCTACAGATTCAGCTATACCACCTGTAAATTGCTCCCTAGGCTAATTCTTCCTAAAATTCTTCCCTTGGTGTCACAAACTGAAGCCTTAGATTAAGTTATTTGTTTCTTCCAGGCTGTGTTTTAATCGGCTTACCCTAAATGGGTATGAGTTAGGGACCAGTGAGATACATCATAAATACTTTATTACATTAACGCAGGTATCAGTCAATTTGTATCCGAACAAGTACAATTAAAGAGATAAGCAACCTTGATCATGCTTTTAAAAGTTCAAAACGGTGCCAAAATGGCAAATAGAGAAACTCAGATATAAATTATATTTAATAAGAATTTTCAAAACAACATATAGACACTTAGCCATGATTATCTTAACAGTACTTCAAATTCTTAGCTCTGGATAAAACAGAGCTTTGGTTTAATTTATGGAATAGCATAAGCCCTGAAGGGACATAGGGGATTTGCCATCAGTACGTTTTCAACACTGGAGGCTCAGTGCCTCCCTCGCCTCTATCATGGGATCACGGGATAAAAACAAACAATGCATTTTCCCTTACAAAATAGACCCCATGCCCTTACACAAACGAAAAACCTAAGATCTTTATTGTTTAAGGAATACTGAAAGGCAGTGTAGCATACAGAATGAGAACAAATGTTCTAGTTTCAAATCTCAGCTCTGCCACTTTTTGTTTGACTTTGGCAAGTTATTTAAACTCTCTTGTACTTTTTTCCTCAGCTATAAAATGGGAATGTTTGACCCAACTTTCCACTACTGTCAAGAGGATTTTGACCCAACTTTCCACTACTGTCAAGAGGATTAAATCAGTGAATATACGTAAATGTCACATAATAAACTGACAATAAATATTAGCCATCATCAGCATAATCTGGCAAACCACACAGCTTGAAAGGACAATACATAATTTCTCATAACATCAATCACTGGAAGAAAAAGATGGTAACCACTCCACTCTCACTATTATGACTATACCAGGGTGTGCTGGGTGGAGAATATCAAAATTTTCTGCAGACAATTTCCAAGGTGTTTCTATTCCCATCAATTGTGGGTATTAACTTTTGATTAGAGGGAGATCTGACCCCACCCATTCCAGCTGAGTCTTGATTAGTTTACTGGAATCCTTTAAAAGAGGAAACATTTTGGAGAAAGCTTGACAGCAACAGAGCCAAGAGAACCACAAAGCCTAGGTAGCCAGAGACCTTTGGAGGTGAAGAATACGTCCCCAGGGAAGTTTCATGAAACAAGATGCCTGGAGAGAAAGCTAGCAGATATTACCATGTTTGCCATGTGCCTTTCCAGTTCAGAAACCCTGAACATCATCAGCTTTCTTGAACAAAGGTATCTTTCCCTGGATGCCTTAGTTTGGACATTTCTACAGCCTTGATTTAATTTGGACATTTTCATGGCTTTAGAACTGTAAACTTGCAACTTAATAAAGTTCCCCTTTTAAAAGCTATTCTGTTTCTGGTATATGGCATTCTGGCACCTTGCAAACTTGAATACTGAGACAGAGCATTTAAGTTCTAATTCTTCAGCACTTTTTGTCATAAGTCAGAAAAGAAACAGCATCTATAAGGTCTCGTAAACACTAGATTTTTAATGTGAAGGTTAATTTTTAATGTCATCTTTGCAATCGATATATTTTCCCATATTAATGAATTGTTTTCCTAATATTCACATAAATGTTTAACTGCATCTTTAAAAACATTAAGTGTATAACCTAGAGGTATCAATAACTTATGCTAAAATACACCCCCTTTCCAAAGTAAATATGTAGGGCTTTACAATTTCAAATTAGAGGAAATTTATAATGTGTCAGTCCATCTTCAATATGAACTGTCAAAAATATCTTCATCTTGGGTGGGCCACGGTGGCTCAGCAGGCAGGAATGCTTGCCTGTGATGCCAGAGGACCCGGGTTCGATTTCCGGTGCCTGCCCATGTAAAAAAAAAAAACAAACAAAAAAAACACCAAACTCTATAACCTACTCACTTATGGGACTACTGTAGAGCAATTCTAAAGCCACAGATAATACAAAAGAAAGCCAAAGAATTTAAGGTCAACAACAAAAATGTTCCATCATATTCCAAGGGCAAGCTGAGGAAGAAGCCCTGAAGGCTCAATCCTCAGAGGTCAGTCCTATTTGTATAACCCCAAACTTCCCTGGTTGCTTTTACTGAAATCACTGGCTACAAGTGAATATATTTTGAATGGCAGTTTGCAATTTGTATTTTATAACATCCCTGGCTTTCTTTGCTGACCTCAGGGGATTCCTATGGAAATCTTTAAACAGAATCCATTTTAACACACTACAATTTATAAGCCATAAAGCACTCTGAGGGAGAGAGGGAGGAAGGCAGGGAGAGGGAAGAGAGGGTTGAGAGAGAGAGAGAGAGAGAGAGAGACGATTTCTAAAGGTGGAAAATAGTTTCAGAAGTAAAACTTTAAAAAGATTAGTAAAAACTTCCCCAATACAAAGTAAGCGCATAATACCTCATCTGTGTAAAGTACAACAACTTGCAGATAATTCAATGCAGTAAACACTTACCGAGCGCCACATCTAGGGAACAGAGGAAACACACCGTGGGCTACAGAGGAAGGGGGGTTCCTTACAAAAGACATCAAGTTGGCCACTGCGTTTCTTCTGTCCCTACATTCAGAAAGTACTGGAGGGCGGGCTCCCCTTAGATGCTGCTTCTCCTGCTTTGTGTACAGCCCTGATGATCGAAGTGACACTCTCAAGCCAGGTAATGTCATCTGGGCCCTCCCTCGGATCCTGATACCAACCCTCCGAGTAAGACCAGATCTAGTGGAGGTAACGCCCAGAAGGGGTGTTTTTTTTTAAAGCTTGAGTTTTTACTTAAACTCGGTAGAATTTTAATTCAAGTGATCACTTTCTCTCTTTCCACCGCGCTGTGGAATCCGTCCAAATTCGGAACGGTTAAGCCACTCTGGATGACCGCACAGCTTTCCATGCATGTTGTCTGAAAAGTCTGAACCGTAGCAAAGGGCGAAGCAGACGTTCTCGTGAGGCGGGACAGCGTTCACGAAACGCTTCCACCTCTTTGGGTGAAAGTTATGAAACATTCTCTTTTCGTGTACTGGCAAATTTGAACTCTGACAGATGCTACATTAGTCACTAATATCCCCTCCTATCAGGATAATGAAAATAACTATATAAGGAAAAGTTTTTGTTACTATTAATTTTAATGAGAGGAGTGGGGAGAGAAGTTCATTTTTTCCCCCTTTCATCCGGAAAACTTGACAAAACCCAGCTCAATTTTTTTTTTACAACGAGCACACGATCCTAACTAGACTCGCTTATTAAAATCATCAATTCCCCAAATTCAATCCCGAAAGTATCTCCTGGCAAGGAGCCCGGGTGTCCCCTGGAGCCGCGAGGGCACTCGGGTCCCTGCGCCACGCGGGCGGGCTGGGGGTCCAGAGCCTCTTTGTCGAGAGTCGACGCGGCGCCCGGATCCCATTGGTTACGCGGCCGGTCGAGGCCATCCTGGTCCCTCGTCCCTGGCCCCAACCCCCACCACGGCGTCCAGGGCCCGGCGGCAGGCCACATGGCCCGGTTTCCGGGTTGCCGTCCACACCTCGCCGCCCTACCGGCATGCGACCAGGGGATGGGCTTCTCCCCCGGCCGCGAGCTCCTAAGTCCGCCCCCGTCCCCGCCTCCCGCGCTCACCGCTTTGAGATCTAGGACGCCGTCCTTGGCCTCCTGCAGCAGCGACACGAACTTGGTGGTGAGGAGCCCCAGGCTCTTCTCATGCCTGCTGCTGCCGCCCCCGCCGCCCCCGAGCTGCAGGAGCTGCTGCTGCTGCGGGGGCTGCGGCTGGGGAGGCGGCGGCTGCGGCCGCTGGCCCTGGCTCTGGCCCTGCGGCGCCTGCTGGCCCGAGCTCGAGGGCTCCGCCGCCGCCATCGCGTCCCGGCGCCGCAGAGGCCCGGCGCCCGCCCACCGCCTCTCGCTTCCCTACCCGCCCCCGCCCCCGGCCACCTGCTGGGTGGGCTCCGCCGCGGCCGCTCTTGCAGCCGGCCGAGAGCCGGACAAGGGTCGCGGGTTCCTGCAAACAACAGGTGCGCAGCGCCCACCCGACTCGGGGCCTCACGGCACGCTGGGCCTCCGCCCCCTACCCAAGGCGGGCGAAGCGTGAATGAAGCCCACGGCCGAGGGGAGGGGGAGTGGAAGCCAGGAGAAGGGGCAGCGAGGAGGTGGGGACCCGAGTTTAAATGGCAGGAAGTGACGCCGCGGCCCGCCGTTGCCAGGAAACGCATTTTTCAGTAGGTAGGAGGCGCGGCCAGGGAGGAGGGGGTTGTCGGTGAGCGTGCGCTTCACACTCGCGTCCTCGCTGTGCACGAGCTGCCTGCCCCGAGGGGAGGCAGTCTCACGCAGCAAGTTGGGAGGAAAGAAGACTTCTAAACGGACAGAAAATCAGTATGCCCAATGGTCAAAAATTTGAGCTTTGAAGCTGGTAGGCTTTCCGTTTTTGGAACCGAAAGTTTAGCTGAAAGTCACTCATTTTCGCTGGGCTGGGATTTGCTGTCTTTGCTCAGATTTCTTTTCGAGCTCAAATCGTTTGCACGTATTTCAACAACTTGAACCAAGTGCAGGGATTGATTCCATAGATCATCTGTTTAGATTTGGAATACAGGAAAAGCAGAACCATGGAGTTTTAAGGTTGGTTTTATCCGCATCTGAAATCATCTCCAAATCCTTTATAGATGGAGAAACAAGATGGAGAGGTCGTGAATTGCCCAAATGCTGGCCGCTAGCTACTGGTGAAGTTAGGAGTCACCTCAGATCTCCTAGGCCTAGAACTCAGATCTCCTAAAGTGTTAATACTTTGTATTAATTTAGGGTATTAGGCAGGTTCTTGTGTTTCAATGACATCCCAAACCATTGATGGTAAATGGGATCACACACATATTTCAGTAGAAGAACGTTTTTTCTCACTAGATTACAAACTCATGAAAATTAGGACCAAGTTTAAATGACTTGGTGCCACGCTACACTTTGAATATAGTAGACAATATATATTGGATGTGGCAGTAAAAAATAAATGGAGATTTTGTTAAGTTTTTTAATTAATAAAAAAGTTTATAAAAAAATAAAATAAAATAAAAAAATAATAAATGGAGAAAGTTTCATGCAAAAAAGCCATTGCTTGATTTAAAATTACAATAAACAAGCACAAAAGGGTCACTGAAATAGGACATGAGCATTAACTAGTAAAGCTGACAACTATTAAAAAATGTTTACTATTCATAGGCACTTTACCCATAAAAATACCAATATTTTACCAATAACCAGATAGCCTATATTTCAATGAAAGAATTATATAAACTTTAGAATTAAAAACCTCAAGTAAAATATTAAAATATTGGTCAATACAATAACATGAAAAATTTAAGCTGAGGATCGTTTTCCCTGTGTGATTTGGCATTAATACCACCAAAGTTTGCCAATAGTTTTATGATTGTTGTCCAATAGTGTTTCTTAAGGAGGTTTTTAGTTTGTTTGAATTTGAAGGAAGACCATTCAGCTATAGATACGGGTACAGCAACAGACAAAATTTAAATGATTAAAAAAAACCTCACAGTTATATAGTATTACTTTATAACTATCTCAATCATTTTTAGAAGAATGGGTTCAAACAGAAATACTGACAAATTAGCAGCCATTTTGATTAGGCTTCAAAATCTTATGTCAGGAAGTTAAAAATTATTTCCATAAGCAATTACTAAACTTTAGGGGAAACATCATCTGTGTGGTTTGTTAAAAATGTAGATTCTTGGATCAAAACCTCAGAAATCAAATTAGCATTTGATGAGAATTTGACCTTGAAATGGGCATTTTCACAAATAGTTACAGGAAATTTATATGTGCATGGTCACTCTTTGAGAACACTAACACAATGAAAAATAATGAAATAGTTCCCTAAAAATTGCTGAAGATCAGACTGCTAATGCAAAATTGCTTTTGATATTGTGGAATTGTGAGATTTCTGCTAATTACATTATTTAAGCATCTAGTTTTAAAAATCAGAATACAGGGCAGGCCACGGTTGCTCAGCAGGCAACCAGGCTGGAGACCCAGGTTTGATTCCAGGTGCCTGCCCATGCAAATAAAAAAAAAAAGGCAAACAAAAAAAAAAAACCCAGAATATAAGTAACCTTTAAGAAAATGGTATTGTAAGATATTAATCTATGATTTTTATATCCTTTTGGCTATAAGGAAACTACTCTCAAAAGGCTATCAATGGCTTTACCAATTCCTTGTGCCAATTCTTACAAAAGCCTAATAATTCTTCCCATCAAAAGTTAGGACTTCAGAATATGTTGGGCAGATAATTAAAAAGTATTGGCAAAGTCCCTTGATGGACTGAGATAAAATAGGGAACCATTAAACTTTCCAACCTGGGAAACCCCTGAGACTCTCTCCAACTCTAGGGGCTACCAAGTTTATAGGCCAAGCCCCTGATCTTGAGGCTTGCTCTTATGAAATTTATTTCTGTAGTGGAGAAGCTAAGCCTACCTATAATTATCTCTAAGAGTTACTTCCAGAAAACCTCTTTTATTGCTCAGATGGTGGCCCCTCTTTCTCTAAGCCGAACTCTGCAAGTAAAATCATTACCATACCCCTTATGTGGGACGTGGCATCCAGGGGTGTGAGTCTCCCTGGCAACATGAGACATGACTCCCAGGGATAAGTGTGGCCCTGGCACCACATTGTGGAATCAACAATGCCATCCTGAGCAAAAGAGGGGAAAGGAATGTGACAAAATAAGGCATCAGTGGCTACGAATCCAGATGGAGCTGAGAGGCTCTTCTGGTGGCTACACTTAGGCAAGCTTTAGCTAGTTATTGCTAATTACCCTGGTGTTCCAAGCCCCAACCAACATCATTCCTGTTAACCCTAAGAGTGCCTAGGGCTCTATCTGAGATCCTACAAAAGTTGCACGCAGTAAATTTATTTTTCAGAAACCTAAAACTTTCAGATGGCTCCTATGCCAGGTAAGTCCTGAAATCAGAGTGACCAGTCTCTCCAAGAACATCAACCAGTTCCATCCCTCTGTCCCATATTGTTGACAGCCCTTTCCAACATGATAAAACTTAGAATGAGCATAACCCAAATACCCCTTTGGGGGGTTTAGAAGAGAAGGATTAAAGGAGCAGGAGGAGTTATAAGAAATTAGGATTTAACAAATGAGTATAACTATTGAATCATTATATTGATATTTCTTTTTAGTCTCCAGTGTCTTGGAGCGGCTAGGGAAAAAACTCTGAAACTGTGGAACTATAACCCAAACCAAACTTTTTGAAATATGTCCTATATCTACTGTTAAAATACACTTTGAAATTTATTGCTTTTTTGTATACATGTTATATTTCACAATAAAAAATGTTAAAAAAATGAAAAAACTTCAGGGTTCATACTTTATCAACAAGATTCAGGTAAGAGTTTTCCAAAATTTATTCCACTGACCTAAGGAGTAATAAATGCATGACAGTATTCCTTGGTTAAATTCAGATTAATTACACTGGATTAATTGGGTAGATACTATGCTCTATTATGAAGTTGCTCATTTTTCTGTTTATATTTTATTATGTATTAAAAGGATTATTAATCATCTCATTATGATAAACATTGTTTTTTGCCTACCCATGATCTGCATGGTACAACAATATGATAAATAATGAACAGAAGTCTTTAGAAATTTATATCCTATAAGTGGAAAGAGGAAATGCAAAGTACATTTAAACATAGATCGATATATAATTCACACATAGAGAAATTTTAAATTTTATTTAGTAACTTGTACTCTACCTTATTGCCTTATCAGGGTAGCTTCAAAAAGTACATATATGAAAAAGACGGTATGAGGTTAAAACAAGAAGTGATGTAGTTGCCTTTAAAACTTCTTGAAGAGTGGATTGAGAATTCTAATTCTCCTTTTCATTGTTACAGCTTTTGAACTGATATGTGGGTAGGAACCATAACATATTCAAAATCTAAGACACAAGAAAGAAATCCATATTTATAAAAAGCAATTCAATTGGTATAGTCTGGAAATTTCTATTTACTTAGGCGCTAATAGTCCTTTAACAGTTCTCTGACTCTTGTACATAAAAAAAGGAAAGGCAAATTTTGGTCAAACATTCGCTGAAGCTCATGCCATTTAGATCTTCCTGAAAAACCAAGTTGCTCAGCAACACTCCCACTGGCAATACTGTTTGTTGATAACACCACAGCTTTGAGATTTCAGTAAGATTGAAATCCTTCATCACTAGCTACCAAAACATAAGACGATAGCTTGTCTGGATAATGAAGCATCACACAAAGACCTACTGTTTACCATACTGTGCCCAAGTTTAAAACATAAACTTATACATAGTGCCCTCAGATGCACACCCTTTGGCAAATGAGACTTATGTCAATTGAGGGTTGAAAAAAATTGGATTTATCACCAAGAGGGAGTGATTCTAAGTCAAAAGTTTTGCAGTCAAAAGATCATTTCTTACATGATATATGCAATCTACTCTTGAATGTTTAGAAAACAGATGACAGAAAGAAAAAAATACAGAATTATATAACATATGGCAGAATGTTAGAAGATGGTAATTCTGGATATCTGGGTAGAGGATCTACTGGAGTTCTCTGTATTAGTTTTATATTATCGTTGCAACTCTTCTCTAAGTTTGAAAAAGTTTAATAGATAATTTCATGCCAATATTCAGTCCCCATGCCATTCAATTCCTTGTGACATGCCAGAAAATGATTCTCAAAAGTGAAAAACAAAGTGCTCAAGATAAATGGTATGCTGGTTTGAAGGATTATGTGCCCTAGGGAGAAGCCATGTTTTAATCCTGATCCATCTTGTAGAGGCAGCCATTTCTTTTAATCCCTATTCAGCACTGTAGCTTGGAAACTTGATGAGATTATCTCCATGGAGATGTGACACAGCCAATTGTGGGTATTAACCTTTGATTAAGGGAGATGTGAGCCCACCCATCCCATGTGGGGCTTGATTAGTTTACTAGAACTAATAGTTTACTGGAGGAAACATTTTGGAAGAAGCTTCAGAGCCACAAGAAATAGAAGAGCCCACACATCCAGAGACCTTTGGAGATGAAGAAGGAATACGCCCCCAAGGGAGCTTTATGAAACAGGAAGCCTGGAGAGAAAGCTAGCAGACATTGCCATGCTTGTCATGTGCCCTTCCAATTGAGAGAGAAACCTTGAACTTCATTGGCCTTTCTTGAGTGAAGATAACATCCTGTTGGTGCCTTAATTTGGACATTTTCAGAGTTGCTTTAGTTTGGACATCTTCATAGCAATAGAACTGTAAACTTGCAACTTAATAAATTCCCCCTTTTAAAAGCCGTTCTGTTTCTGGTATATTGCATTCCAGCAGCTAGCAAACTAGAACAAGTGGTAAGAGTTATCTGAGAACTGTCTAATCTTAACAAATGTACCATCTTATTTCCCCCCTGTAATAAACGATTTAGTTATAAATTTATTTATATGATTATATTTATGCAATTTATTAAAATATTAAAGAACTTATTCAACAAAAATTCAGACTTTGGTCAGTGTATATCTTCCAACCAAGTTATGTCAGCCATATCCATTACCAAATAAAATGATATTTGTTTTAGAAACTCTGAAAAAGATGTTGCAAAATAAAAATGGAAGAACTGAAATATTACCACTGGAATCTTTCCTCAGTTAGTAGACTATAAATAATTATTTGTCTTTTCTAAAGTGTGACTATCATATGACTAGTTGTACATAGGATGATTTTAGCTGAATCATGATCAAAGATTTTTTATCTTAATACTTGCATGATTAATTTAATGTGGATTAGAAAAAAAATGAAAATAAACATAACCAGAACATTAAACCAGTGATTTCATTTATATTATTTAAACTGCAACTAAAAGAGGCATTTAACTTCTTAAAATATGTCAGTTTTAGGGAAATTAATAAGAAATAGTATGGATAGTTTGAAGATATGGTGAAAATCATGAAATTATTACGATGTCATAATTTTTAAATACATCAGCTTATTCAATGACCATAATCAACTGAAATTTCATAAACATTTATCATTTAGCTGAAAGGAAACAAAACGTTTTACTTTTGTAGACATCAGCGAATTATTCATCTGTAAGACCTGGCATTCAAATTTCAGAATCTTTATAAAAGATCATATCAGCAAAGAGAGTAAGCATACAGGTTTCATAAGTTCAATGTTTATAAAATAATAGGTGGTACATGCCTACCTTGTTAACACTGAAAGCACAATGGGCTTCCCAAGTTTTGAAATTATAACCACCATTCTCTTACCACTCTTCACAAGAAAAATGTGTCAATTAAGAAGCTCCCCTGAATGTGGTCTGTATGAGTTTTTTTCTTTTTTCTTTCTTTTGCTGGAGAGATGCAAATGTTAAAAAAAAAAAGAGGATGATGATGAATACACAACTATGTGATGATATTATGAGTCACTGATGATATTGTGAGCCCTTGATTGTACACCATGTATAGAATGTCTGTATGTCAATGTTTGTATGTTTAAGTTTGACAATAAAAATATTTATTAAAAAAAAAAAGCTCCCCTGAAAGGATTAAGAATAATGGAAAAAACGTGGTAAAAACGTATCCTCAGTCTCCCACCATGTACTTATTCTCAATGAGACATACTATAAGAAAGCAGAATGACAGAATCTAAACACAAGATAGGTGGATTACCAACAAAAACAGTGGTAAATAGATCAAAATGGCTAACAAAAATAATCCATTGAAAGCTGTCATAGCTACAAAAAATCCAACTTCATTTACAAATCACATACTTAGATCACTATGTATAGAAGCAGACGAGTTTTACACTTCTCAAAGAAGACTAGGCAAAATTTAGTCTAATTAAAGATGTAACAACTAAACTTCATTTAGCTCTTCCAAAACCCAGTAGGAACCACAGTGAGAAACTGCACAATAGCCCCTTGGAAAAGCCCGCACAGAAAGTAGAGAGAAAATATTGCTGTATGAAAATAATGTTTTTACTTGGTGAGCCTCCGGTAATGCATGACAAACTAACTCCCTAGAATTCACTCTTAGTACATATGCTCAAACCAAAGAGTAGGTACTCACTATAGGAAGGTTTCTTATCTCTTCAAAGAATAAGCATTTCCTCAATAACAGCCTAGTTAAAGGGCAGGGAGATTGTTTTGGTTCTCATTTTCATTTCATGAGTTCTAATAAATAGGTGTGAGGTGTGTGTTTTGCTATGTAGGTGAGCATCTGTATGTTTGATTCAGATCTTTTGGGAGGTCAAATTGGAGTGAGAGATTTAGTAAGGCGCTTTAGGAAAGAAAAGGTAATAATCTATTTGCTGGGAAGCTATTAGGTTGGACTGTAAGCCATACTTATATTGCTATGACAATAATGAGAATCTCAGTATGACTGAGCCATACTAAAAGAACACAGTCAGATCCTGGGCACCCTAAAACAACTGTCTTAAATATATACATCAAAGCATGCACTTGGACAAAAACGGTGGTTACATCTACATAATGGAATGTATAATCGAGATAAATATAGTAATAAAATGTATTTAGCTGCCCGTATCACCTTTGATCATTGTGACTCAAGCCATAGTAGGAGACATGCTGAACAAGACTCATTTTCTCTCTTTTCCCACCAATATTATTAGCAGCAATATTATTTCTCCAAGGATGTAAAGAAATAGAGAAGGTAATTCAGATCACCATTAGTGTTCTAGTTTGCTAGCTGCCGGAATGCAACACACCAGAGACGGATTGGCTTTTAATAAAAGGGAATTTATTTTGTTGGTTCTTCAGAGGAAAGGCAGCTAACTTTCCACTGAGGTTCTTTCTTACGTGGAAGGCACAGGATGGTCTCTGCTGGTCTTCTCTCCAGGCCCCTGGGTTCCAACAACTTTCCCGGGGGTGACTTCTTTCTGCATCTCCAAAGGCCTGGGCTGAGCTGCAAGTGCTGAGATGAGGAATTCCGAGCTGCTTAGGCTGTGCTACATTGCGTTCTCTCATTTAAGCACCAGCCAATTAAGTCAAACGTCACTCATTGCAGCAGACACACCTCCTAGCCGACTGCAGATGTAATTAGCAACAAATGAGGTTCACGTACCATTGGCTTATGTCCGCAGCAACAAGACTAGGTATGCTCACTTGGCCAAGTTGACAACTGAATCTAACTAACACATGTCCACCCCTTGTCAACTTGGCAACTTCAAGCATCACCTTAAACAGGTGCAAAAAATTCTCTTCTTGCTGTGGGCCTGTGAATCTCAAAACAAGTTGTCTAGTGCCAAGATGCAAAGGAGGATACTCACAGGATACAGATTTTGGTACCGGAGAGTGGGGTGCCGCTGTTGCAGTTTGCAAATGCCAAACATGTTGGAACGGCTTTTTAAATGGATAAAGGGAAGACTCTGGAGGAGTTGTGAGAAGCTTGATAGAGAAGGCCTAGAATGCTTTGGAGAGACTGTTGGTAGAAATGTGGACTCTAAAGATACCTCTGATGAGGCCTTAGACAGAAATGAGGCACATGTTATTGCAAACTGGAAGGAAGGCGATCCTTGTTTTAAAATGGCAGATAATCTGGCAAAGTTGACTAATGGTATTAGCTGGAAGGCAGATTTTAAAAGCCATGAACTTGGATATTTAGCAGAAGAGATCTCCAAGTTAAATGTGGAAAGTGTGGCCTGGTTTCTCCTCACAGCTCATTGTGAAATGCGAGAGGAAAGAGATAAGCTGAGAACTGAACTCTTGGGTACAAAGAAACCAGAAATTGAAGTTCTGGAAAATTCTGGGCCTACAGAAAGGGAGACCCCAGAGTATAGTGCCCTGTGTGTGGATTTAACCAAATGTGAAACCAGTCAGACATTTCAGAGAAAGTCAGGATCGGACATGGAGTTATCCAGGAAGGATTTATGGAAACTCCTCATGTCTTATGGGCATGATCCAACAGTACTGCATAGAAAGCCGACGAGAGTGCTGTGGAACCTGTATAAACAGAGCTGCTGCCAGTCTGGACTGAGGGGTTCAGAGAAGGGACACATTGGAGGAAAAGTAACTTCAGAGGCAAAACCATGGAGACTGAGGTCTGAAGTCAAGAAGCCTCGGGCAAGGAGAGCAGACCCACCCAAGCCCGTGGAGAGGGTGAGTTTGCCCCAAAGGCAGAGAATGGGTCTTCCACCTCATTGCAGTGGTGGAAGAGTCATGCCGCCTCAGGCCTTGGAGAGGGTGAAGCACATTCCTTGGGATTTGGGGAGAGCCTGGCTGCCACCACATGGAGGCGTTGAGCGTGTGCCCCGGAGATGGCAGAGAGCCAGGGTGCGGCCCTGATGCTTGGAGAGGGTGGAGCCTAGAGAAGGGTAGTCTCCCCAGTATCCCCCAAGGTTGCATTCAGAGAGAGGCAGGTGTAGACACTTAGAAAGGGTGAGACTTACGCTTTCTAAAGCCCTGAGGATAAATGACTCTCAGACTTTGAAATCTAATGGACTTTGCCTTGCAGGTTTTAGAAACTGTATGGGTCCAGTGACCCCTGTGTTCCTTCCTCCCTATGGAAATGTGTATATGTATCCTATGAATGTTCCTCT
>PVIY010014466.1:24427-56472 GCA_004026745.1 Myrmecophaga tridactyla
TGAGTTTTCAAAGGTCCAGAGCAAATGAAGAGAATTTTGCCTTAGGACAGACCATGCCTGTAACTGACTTGATGAGATTTTATACTGTCTCTAATTTTGTACTTCATTGTATTGCTACTGAAAGGTTTAAGGTTTCTGATATTGTTATGAAATTAATGTATTTTGTATATGGGAAAAACATGTCTTTTTTAGGGGCCAGTGGGTGGAATGTGCTGGTTTGAAAGAAAGTATGCCCCCTAAGAAAAGCCATGTTTTAATATAAATCCCATTTCGTAAAGGTAGAATAGTCTCGATTCAATACTGTATGTTTGAAACTGTAATGAGATCATCTCCCTGGGTGATGTGATTTAGTCGAGTGGTTGTTAAACTGGATTAGGAGATGACATTTCTCCACCCATTTGGGTGGATCTTGATTGGTTTATTGGAGTCCTATAAAAGAGCAAACATTTTGGAGAATGAGAGATTCAGAGAGAGTGACACTACGAAGCAGAGAGTCCACGAGCCACCAGCCTTTGGAGATGAAGAAGGAAAACACCTCCCGGGGAGCTTCATGAAACAGGAAGCCAGGAGAGTAAGCTAGCAGATGACACCGTCTTCGCCATGTGCCCTTCCAGCTGAGAGAGAAGCCCTGTGTTCGCCATGTGCCTTCTCACTTGAGGGAGAAACCCTGAACTTCATTGGCCTTCTTGAACCAAGGTATCTTTCCCTGGATGCCTTTGATTGGACATTTCTTTAGACTTGTTTTAATTGGGACATTTTCTCGGCCTTAGAACTGTAAACTAGCAACTCATTAAATTCCCCTTTTTAAAAGCCATTCCGTTTCTGGTATATTGCATTCCAGCAGCTAGCAAACCAGAACAATTAGTGTTCTTCATTTCATTGTATCTTAATTTTTTAAATTGTGGTTATATATGTTTACCATTTAATCATTTTTAAGTGTACAGTTCAGTAACATTAATGGCACTAACATCACCATCTTCTATTAGTAAAACTTTTCATTGCTCAAAACAGAAAGGTTTTACCTAATCTATTCCATTGATATATATATATCCATCCTTATACCAGTACCACTCTGTTTTGGTTACTGTACCTTTGTAGTACATTTTCAAATTGGGCACTGTGAATCTTCTAACCTGGTTCTTTTTCAATATTGTTTTGGCTATTTAGGTCTCTTGCAATTCCAGATAAACTGATGATTAGCTTTTCAATTTCTACAATAAAGGCTGCTGGAATTTTGGTTGGAATTGTGTTGAATCTGTAAATTGCTTTGGGTAGTATTGACATCTTAACAATATAAATCTCCCAATCCATGAACATGGGATGTCTTTCCATTTCTTTAATTTCTTTCAGCAATATTTTGTAGTTTTCAGTGTATAAGGCTTTCATCTTCTTGGTTAAATTTATTCCTAGGTAATTTGTTCTTCTGAATGCTGTTGTAAATTAAATATTTTCTTTTTTGGATCATTATTGGTGTACAGAAATAATTCTGGGGGTGTTTATGTTATAGGCTATCACTGCTGAATTCATTTATCAGCTATAGTAGTTTTTTGGGTGGATTTTTAAAAAATTTCATATATATAGGAACATGTCATCTGCAATTAAAGAGTTTTACTTCTTCTTTTCCAATTTGGATGCCTTTTATTTCTTTTTCTTTCTTAACTGCTCTGGCTAGGATTTTCAGTACAATGTTGAATAGCAGTGGTCAAAGTTGATATCCTTGTCTTGTTCCTGATCTTAGAGGGAAAGCTTTCAGTCTTTCACTGTTGAATATGATTGTTAGCTGTGGGTTTTCCTTATCTACTCTAAAGTTAACTATAAATTTTTCCTCGGCACTATGCTCTCACTTCCTCCCATAAGCTTTGTTATGTTGTAATTCCCCTTTGTCTCTTAATATTTTCTAGTTTCCCTTGTGATTTCTTCCTTGACCCATTGCTTAAGAGCATATTGTTTAATTTCCATATATTTGTGGATTATCCAGTTTTCTTTTTGGCATTGATAGCTAGCTTCATTCCTTTGTGGTAAGAGAAGATACTTCACATAATTCCAGTCTTTTAAAATTTATTGAGACTTGTTTTGTGGTGTAACATGTGGTTTATTGGAGAATGTTCTATGTGCATTTGAGAAGAATGTGTCTTCTGTTGCTTGGTGGAGTCTTCTATGTATTAGTTTTAGTTGGCTTAGGGTTGTTCAAGTTCTCTATTTCCTTACTGGTCTGGTCTAAATGTTCTATCCATTATCCAAAGTGGTGTATTGAAGTCTCCAACTATTATTGTGTAATTGTGTTTCCCTTGAGATCTGCGTTTGCTTTATCTTCTTGGAACTCTGCTGTTTGGTGCATAAATTCATTCCTAATGAACAGTCAACCCCCCCCCACCCCCCAAATCAATACACTGTCTTTGTCTCATAACAGTATTTGACTTAAATTCTATTTTGTATGGATTGGTATAGTCACCTGAGCTGTCCTTTGGTTATTTTCATGGAATATATATTTACATCCTTTCACTTTCAGCCTATATGTGTGATAGAAAATGAGTCTCTTATAGATAGCATAGCTGGACCATGATTTTTTTTTTAATCCATCCTCCAATCTCTTTTAATTAGTAAAGTCTGTCTATTAACATTTAAAGTGTACTGATAAGGAAGCAATGACTTCTGCCAATTTGCTATTTGTTCCAAGTTTCATATCCTCTCGTTCCTATATTATGCCAATACTGCCTTATTTCACATTTGATTTCTTTCTAGGATCACTTTGATTCCCTCTTCATATTAATTTCTATACATTTTTAAAGTTATCTTCATAGTGCTTACCCTGATTATAATAAACATACTAAACTGATAATCTAGGTTGAATTTATACAAAATTTGTTTCAACAGTATACAAACCTCCTCCTATATAATTCCACTCCTTTTTGTTGTCAAAATTTTAAACATCAAATGACCATCAAGATAAATTTCTTATGAATTTGCCTTTTAAATCATGTATGAAACAGAGCCATAAACCAAAAAATACAGAGCTGACTTATTTATCTGGGGATGTCTTAATTTCTCCTTCATTTTTGAAGGATAGCTTTGCCAAATATAGGATTCTTTGTTGGGTTTTATTTCTGCCTTTTAAATATCCCGTTGTCTTCTTGCCTCCATGGTCTGTTTCAGTTTGCTAAAGCTGTGTAATGCAATATACCAGAATGGATTGATTTTTCTAAAGGGGGTTTATTAAGTTACAAACTATAATTCTAAGGCTGTGAAAACGTCCAAATTAAGACACCAAAAAGAGGATACTTTCCCTTAAGAAAGGATAATTGTGTCCAGGGTTTCTTTGTCACATAGTGACATCTGCTGTTCTTTTATCCTATCCTCTGGGTTCAAACGACTTTTGCAGCTACTTCTGCATCTCCAGATGCCTGCATCCTGACTTCATCTCTGCTCATCAGCTCTCTTAAGGACTCCAATACATTAATTAAGACCCACCTTGAATGGGCAGCGTCACCTCTCCATGGAAACAACCTAATCAAAAGATCCCACCTACAATAAGTCTGCCCTCACAAGACTGAATTAGAACATGGCTTTTTCTGGGGGTACATAACAGTTTCACACCAGCACAATCTTTGATGAAATATCAGCTATTAGTCTTATTGAAAATCCTTCTATGCAACCAGTGATTTCTCTTGCTTTCAAGAGTCTTTGTTTTCCCAGTTTGTGTTTTTGTGTGGAGAAAATTCTTTTTGAGTTTATCCTGCTTAGAGTTTGTTGAGATTCTTGGTTGTGTAGATTCATGTCTTTTCTCAAACTCAGGAATATTTTTGTCATTCTTTCTTTAAATATTCCTTCCCTTTTCTCTAATGTTCTGGTGCGCTTATAATGCATATGTTAGTAGTTTTCATGGTGTTCACAGGCCTCTTAGGTTCTGTTCATTTTTCTTTACTTTTTCTTTCTGCTCCCGATTGGTAACTTCAATTTTATCTTTAATTTTCTCCTTATGCCCAAATCTGCCGTTGAAATCCTCTAGCATATTTTTCATTTAACTTTCCATACTGTACTTCCCAGTTCCAGAATCCCTAGCTTGGTTCTTATAATTTCTCTTTTGTTCATACTCCATTTTCCTGCTTTATTTTGGCTCCTTGTCCAATCTCCTTTAGCTGTTTGAGTATCTTTAATACAGTTGGTTTACACCCTTTGTCTACTAAGTCTGATGCTTGGGGTTCTTCAGAGATGAACTGCAATTTCTTTCCTGTGAATAGGCATACCTTCCTCTTTCTGTGCATGTCTTATTATTTGTTGAAAACTGGACATTTTGAGTATTATGTGGTAATCTGGATTTCCCCACTCCCTAGGCTTACTGTTGTTGCTTGTTGAGGGAAGCAATTGTCTATCTAGTGACTTTTCCAAATTATTTTTGCAAGACTGTATATTATTTGTCAGGTATATCCACCAAAGTCTGGTCTGATTATCTTGGGAGCCAATGACCTAAAGGTATTTCTCAAACACCTTATGCCAATAACCGAAACAGCAGTCTTTGTATATTTTTTTCTAAGCTAGGACATTCCAACTTATCCAGGACATTTAAAACTCCACCTTAGCTTTCACCACCTGCAGGTGAATAACCTAAGGACTGGCTACAAGGTGCAAGTCTACTGCCGTCTCAAACATTTCTGAGCATGTGTCAATCCCTGGGCATGTGCGTTGTACTCCCATTTTCCTGGCATAGTAGACTAACTTATGTACTGCAATGTAAGACATGTTCTTAATCCATATTCCTGTGGGTGTGAATTTATTTGTAAACAAGACCTCTTGAAGGTATTTAGTTAAAATATGTCCCAACTGAATGAAGGTGGGTCTTTATCTGTATTACTGGAGGCCTTAGAATAAATCAGAAACCAGAGTCAGAGTGAGTCATAGGGAGGAGTCAGAAGGCAGAAGTCAGCAGGAACCTGGAACAGCAGCCACAAAGGGAGAGATGCATGTGATAGGAGACAGATATGCAAGTCAAGGAACTCGAAGACTGCAGCAAGCCAGTACCAGAATGCTAACTTCAGGGAGGGAGGAAGTCCTGGAAATCCCTTAATTTTAGACTCCTAGTCTTTAGAACAATGACATAATAAATGTTTGTTGTTTAAGCCAATCCAGTGTGTGATATTTGTGACAGTGTCTTGGCAAATCAAGACAACTGGTACACATAGTGTTCCTTCAAAGTCTTTGTTTAACCAAAGATCCTTCTTCTCAAACTCCCTCCAGCATTACTGGGCTTTTGGGTCTGCCTGCTGCTTGCCCCACCCACTGTCCCTTCCCTCAGGTGACTCTGATGCTGACAGCTACCTCCCAGGAAGCTGCCTGATTCTGATGGGTTTGAGATACAGGGAAGTCTTTGCAATGGTCCCTCAGGGAACTGTGAGACAGATCAAAACACACAATCACAATTTTTTCAGAACAAGGTTCATATTGCCCACTTCAGCACTAGCAAGCTGCATCAGGAATGCAGAATGCTGTCACCATGGCTGCTGCTGAGCTGGGGAAAGGAGTATGTAGACTGGTAAGCAAAAATGATACAATACTTTCTTACTGAAATTTTGCTGCCTCTTTTGTCAGTAAACATTTATTTCACTGATTAAGTTTTATGCTACAATTCAGAGTTTCAAAAAAGTTGATTCTGTTGATTTCAGTTAGCTTAATACCTTCAGTGGAGGTATCATCTTAAAGTGCCCTATTCTGCCATTTTCTATGAGTCATTCTTTACATGTACTTTAAAAATGCCACATCTTTTATCACACAGATTCAAACTGCTTTTGGCTATACACGTTCTGAGAAAAAGAATGGAACTACAATAACTAAAGGACCACCAATATAATTCATTCTTCAGTAACACAATAAAGTAACAATGATTAAAATAATTCTCTCACATAATCAAAATGCTAATCATAATTTTCATTTACATATAAGTGGGCAAATGTGTAATTACCAAACAATGTATAGTGCCAAAACAAGAAAAAGTGTCTTAAGTCTTATTTGATAGGTTGTTCTAATACACACAATTATTAACAATTTATTATAAAAACCTGTATATACAATTAAATACTTGATCAAAGATTTAAAAAATATATTCAGAATGAAATGTGTAGAAAGAGACATTTCAAAGTCATAGAAGTTACTACTGTTATAATATTTAATCATTTTTACAATAGGTTTGCTGGTATATTTCAATGAATTTCTTTCTCAGTATCATCACAATTCTTGCTGAATTTCACTTAGAGCAAAAGAGAGTTGTTTAATTTTTTCTTCCATTGACTTTTTGTTCTTGCATGTTTCTTCCAGAAGCTCACGCATTTCTTCTTCAACTTGATAGACCTAAATTGACATGTAAATTTTATATTTTGATTTCTCAAAGAAAAGGCATTTAAAAATGCATAGTGAATGAAAAAAAGTAAAAAAAAAAATTATTCTCACATACTTTGCAATTTGTGTATTTAAAATAAAAACGTTTCTAAAATACTATTTATAATATTTGTAAAATCATTTCTATTGCTAATTGGAAAAATGCAATATTAGTATAAAGTACTTTCATATATATTATCTATTTCGTTCTCTTTAGGATCTTTTTTTTCGTGGTGGGGGCGTGCAAGGGTAGTTCAGTGGTAGAATTCTCGCCTGCCATGTGGGAGACCCAGGTTCAATTCCTGGTCCATGTAGTTCCCCCAAAACAAACAAGTCTCTTAAGGTTCTTCTAAGAAAATTCATGGCAATTAATTTTATTTCTATTTTAGAGCTTAGAAAGCTAAGGCTTAGCAAACAAACTATTTGTTCAAGGTTGTGCAGACTCTAAATAGCACAGCTGGGACAGAAAGCAGTCTTCTGACTTACTCTTTCCATTCTATGTCACTTCTGAATGCTAAGTCATGTATTCAACTTAAACACTTCCTTCTTATGGACTTTCAGATCTGAAATAGTAAGCCTTCTCAAAGACCCACTCTTTAATGTAGCTTCCACCCCCAGTGCATTTCTAAAATTGCTGTTCATAATAAATTACCATCTTTTTGAGAGATCATTTTAACATTTATTTCTTACAAATATGTTTCTCTTAGAGGCATAATTTTCTTCTAATTTAAATTTACACCTCTACATGGTCTTCATATTTTCCTAACTCACCTGATTATCACATTTAAACTCTAGTGCCATTTCTCCAAGTCTCTAACAGACACTTCCCTTTTAATGTTTCTTGAAATGGACAGGAGGACCAAAATGGAAATAATGTTTTCCTCATAGCTAAGGACCTAATCTTATAATTTATTCAGCATTTACCAACTGTTAAGCACATGATATTTTAAATAAAACATGTGAAACATCTGTTGACTTGAAATGAAATAAATGACCATACTTGGGTCAAGTGATACCTCAATATTCACTATGACTATTTCCTAGGACTTCATTCCCTTTTTCTCTTTGATTAGACTCCTATGGGTAAATCACTTATCCACACGATCTTGATTACAATTGCCATAAAAGAGTATCAATTTGCCTTTCTATGATTGAACTCTTTCTCCAGGTGCTGACTTTCAAATAACCAATATCATACAGATATCTTAGGCTTTTAATTACCACTTCAAATTCAGGGAAAAATGGAAATTCACAACTGTCCCTTAATCTAATGGATCCCAACAGATTTCACATCAGAATCATCTGTGGAATTTTAAAAATATGTAGATCTGACTTTAAGACTTAGTGAAGGAAAGTCTCTGAGGGGAAGATCATGCCTGTATATTATTAAAAAGCTCTACTGGTGATTCTGATGCTTGTCTTTGAATTAGATTTGATTTAGAATAAAATCTGATTTAAAAATCACTACCCTAAACTCATTCCTCTCTCAATGATGTCAAAATAGTAAAGTTGATAGTAATGAACCCTAATTAATAATAACGTATCTTGAAGAACTTTTGCCCTATTGGTAATGGATTGATTGTGTCTAGTACATTCATATTGTTAGCCTCCTCACATATAATAACAGGGGCTTCCATGAGATTAGTGAGGAATATAGGCAATTTTTATCCAGTGATCATAAAGCAGGTATGCAAGTAAGGATAAAACTTTTAATTTTTGTTTCGTTATAATTATTCTATAACTATTTTTTATTAATAAAACCAATCCACATATAACACGAACATTCTTAATGCATGAACAATCCATACTTTGCATGCAATCAATGGCTCACAATATCATCACATAGTTGTATATTCATCACTATGATAATTTCTCAGAACATTTACATCACTCTGGAAAAAGAAATAAAAGAAAAAAGAAAAAACTCATACACACCATACCCCTTACTCCTCACTCTCACTGACCACTAGTATTTCCCTCTACCCAATTTATTTTAACATTTGTTCCCCTTATTTATTTATTTACAATCCATATTTTTAACTCATCTGTCCATATCATAGATAAAAGGAGCATCAGAACAAGGTTTTCACAATCACACAGTCACTTTATGAAAGCTATATTATTATACAATCATCTTAAAGCAACATGGCTACTGGAACACAGCTCTACAGTTTCAGGCAGTTCCCTCTAGTCTGTCTAATACGCCTTAAACTAAAAAGGGGTTTATCTATATAATACGTTAAGAATAACCTCCAGAATAACCTCTTGACTCTATTTGAAATCTCTCAGCCACTGACACTTTGTCTCATTTCTCTCTTCCCCCTTTCAGTCAAGAAGGTTTTCTCAACCCCTTGATGGTGAGTCTCAGCTCCTTCTAGGATTTCTGTCCTGCATTGCCAGGGAGTCATGTTCCAGGTAGAGACGGGGAGGGGAGTGAGTTTGCTTGCCGTGTGGCTGGGAGGCCATATATGAGCAACGCAAGAGGTTCTCTGGTGGTGACTCTTAGGCCTAATTTTAAATAGGCTTAATCTATCCTTTGCAGGAATAAGTTTCATATGAACAAACCCCAAAATTGAGGGCTCGGCCTACTGATTTTGATGTCCTCACTGCTTGCGAGAATATCAGGCCTTCTCCAAATAAGGAAGCTGAATCTTCCCTCTTTCTCACCATTCCTAAAGGGGACTTTGCAAATACTTTTTTCCTCACTGTTCAAATCACTCTGGACAAACCTACAAAATCTCATGGCCTAGTCAAGGTTCCATGTACTTACAGTGTTCAGTTATATTAGGAGATGCACTAGTTAAAATATAAATTTTGTACCACATAAACATTTTTTGCTTTAGTCTCACAATAACTTAAAAGTTTTAAAATACGAATTACCATCTATTTTCAACACCCTGCAATACTGACATCCCTTCGTTCTTCCTCATGCAAGACATTTTTAATTTGCATATTTAGTCATTATCACTGTACACTCTAGGCATTCCTAGATTATATCATCTCAATTTTTATGGTCAATCTTTCCTTCTGATTTCATTTGTGCCCCCAGCCCTCCTCCCTCCATCATTCTTATATTCAGCTTCATTCAGTGTACTAACATTATTGTATTACAGTTAAGTAGTATTGTGCTATCCATATCTGAATTTTTACAATCAGTCTTGTTGCACAATCTGTGTCCCTTCAGCTCCAATTATCCATTATCAATCCTATTTCTATTTCCTGATGGTCTCTGTTCTTAACTGAAATTCTCCAAGTTCATTAATTAATGCTAGTTCATGTCAGTGAGATCATACAGTATCCGTCCTTTTGTATCTGGCAAATCTCACTCAGCATAATGTCCTCAAGGGCCATCCATGTTGTGACATACTTCATAACTTTATTCTGTCTTACAGCTGCATAATATTCCATTGTATGTATATATCACAGCTTGTTTAGCCACTCATCTGTTGATGGACATTTGGGCTGTTTCCATCTCTTAGGAATCGTAAATAATGCTGCTATAAACACTGGTATGCAAATGTCCATTTGTGTACTTGCCCTCATGTCCTCTGAGTAGATATCTAACAATGGTATTGCCAGATCATATGGCAATTCTATACTTAGCTTCCTGAGGAACTGCCAAACTGCCTTCCAAGGCAGTTGTACCATTTTACATTCCTACCAACAGTGGATAAGTGTGCCTCTTTCTCCACATCCTCTCCAGTACTTGTTGTTTTCTGTTTTATTGATAATGGCCTTTCAGGTGGGTGTGAGATGGTACCTCATTGTGGTTTTGATTTGCATTCCCCTAATAACCAGAAAAGTTGAACATCTTTTCATGTGCCTTTTGGCCATAGTGTTTCTTCTTTTGAGAAATGTCTGTTCATCTCTTTTGCCCATTTTCTAATTGGGTTGTTTGTCTTTTTGTTGTTGAGTTGAACAATCTATATATCTGGATACTAGACCCTTATCTGATATATCGTTTCCAGATATTGTCTGCCATTGCATAGGCTGCCTTTTTACTTTCTTGACAAAGTTCTGTGATGCACAAAAGTGTTTAATTTTGAGGAGTTCCCATTTATCTATTTCTTTCTTCAATGCTCGTGCTTTGGGTGCAAGATCTAGGAAACCGCCTCCTATGATAAGATTTATAAAATATTTCCCTATATTTTCTTCTAACAGTTTTATGGTCTCAGAGCTAGTGTTTAGGTCTTTGATCCATTTTGAGTTAATTTTTGTATAGGATGTGAGATATGGATCCTCTTTCATTCTTTTGCATGGGGATATCCAATTCTCTAGGCACCATTTATTGAAGAGACTGTTCTGTCCCAGGTGAGTTGGCTTGACTGCCTTATCAAAGATCAACTGTCCATAGATGAGAGGGTGTACATCAGATCATTCTATTCGGCTGCATTGGTCAGTATATCTATCTTTATGCCAGTACCATGGTGTTCTGACCACTGTCGTTTCATAATATGCCTTAAAGTCAGGTAGTGTGAGACCTCTGACTTCATTTTTCTTTCTCAGGATATTTTTAGCCATTTGGGGCACGTTGCCCTTCCAGATAAATTTGGTTATTGGTTTTTCTATTTCTGAAAAGTAAGTTTTTGGGATTTTAATTGGTATTGCACAGAATCTGTAAATCAATTTAGGTAAAGTTGACATCCTAACTATATTTAGTCTTCCAGTCCATGAACACGGTATGCCCTTCCATTTATTTAGGTCTTCTGTGATTTCTCTTAGCAATTTCTTATAGTTTCCTTTGTATGGGTCTTTTGTATCCTTACTTAAATTTATTCCTGTTTTATTCTTTTGATTGCATTCTAAATGGAATTTTTTTTCTTGAATTTCCCTCAGAGTGTTCATTACTAGTGTACAGAAGCACTACAGACATTTGAATGTTGATCTGCCACTTTGCCATACTCACTCATTAGCTCTAGTAGTTCTGCTGTGGATTTTTCGCAGTTTTCGACATATGGTATCATATTATTTGCAAACGGAGAGAGTTTTACTTCTTCCTTTCCAATTTTGATGCCTTGTATTCTCTTTTCCTTGTCTAATTTCTCTGGCTAGAACTTCCAATACAATGTTGAATAACAATGGTGATAGTAGACATCCTTGTCTTGTTCCTCATCTTTGGGGGAAAGTTTTCAGTTTTTCCCCTTTGAGGATGAGGTTAGCTATGGGTTTTTCATATATTCTCTTTATCATGTTGAGGAAGTTCCCTTCTATTCCTATCCTTTGAAATGTTTTCACCAAGAAAGGATGTTGAATTTTGTTAAATACCTTTTCTGCACAATCCTGACGATCATGTGGTTTTTCTGCTTTGATTTGTTGATATGGTGTATTACATTAATTGATTTTCTTATGTTGAACCATCCTTGCATACCTGGAATGAATCCTACTTGGTCATGGTGTATAATTCTTTTAATATGCTGCTGGATTCGATTTGCAAGAATTTTGTTGAGGATTTTTGCATCTATATTGATTAAAGAGATTGGTCTGTAATTTTCTTTTTTGTAGTATCTTTGTCTGGCTTTGGTATGAGGGTGATGTTGGTTTCAAAGAGTAAGTTAGGTAGCCTTTCCTCCTCTTTAATTTTTTTGAAGAGTTTGAGCAGGATTGGTACTAATTATTTCTTGAATGTTTGATAGTATTCACATGTGAAGCCATCTGGTCCTGGACTTTTATTTTTGGGAAACTTCTTAATGACTAATTCTATTTTTTATTGTGATTAGTTCGTTGAGGCTATCTATTTCTTCTTAAGTCAGCCTTGGTTGTTCATTTCGTCTACATTTTCTAGTTTTATTAGCATAGAGTTGTTCATAGTGTCCTCTCCTTACCTGCTTTATTTCTGTGGGGTCAGTGGTTATATCTCCTCTTCCATTTCTGATTTTATTTATTTGCATCCTCTCTCTTCTTTTTGTCAACTTCACAAAGGTCCATGTATCTTATTGATCTTGTCATAGAGCCAACTTCTGGTTTTCTTGAGTTTCTTGACTGTTTTCATGTTCTCAATTTAATTTATTTCTGCTGTAATCTTCATTATTTCTTTCCTTTTGCTTGCTTTAGAGTTAGTTTTCTGTTCTTTCTCTAGTTCTTCCAAGTGAACAGTTAATTCCTACATTTTTGCTCATTCTTACTTATCTATTTATTTATTTTGCATGGGCAGGCACCAGGAAATGAACCCTCTTCTTTTTTGATATAGGCATTTAGGGCAATAAATTTCTTTCTTAGTACTGCCTTTGCTGCATCCCATAAATTTTGATATGTTGTGTTTTCATTTTCATTTGCTTCAAGATATTTACTCATTTCTCTTGTAACTTCTTCCTTGACCCACTGGTTGTTTAACAGTAGGTTGCTGAGCCTCCATATATTTGTGAATTTTCTGGCCCTCTGCCTAGTATTGATTTCCAATTTCATTCCTTTATGATCTGAAAAAGTGTTTTATATAATTTCAATCTTTTTTAATTTATTGAGACTTGTTTTGTGACCCAGCATACGGTGTATCCTTGAGAATGACCCATGAGCACTTGAGAAAAAGGTGTATCCTGCTGTTGTGGGGTGCAACGTTCTATAAATGTTCGTTAAGTCTAGTTTATTGCATTATTCAAATTCTGTTCCTTTATTGATCTTCTGTCTAGATGTTCTGATCATTGATAAAAGTGGGAAATTGAAGTCTCCAACTATTATCGTAGATGTGTCTATTTCTCTTTTCAGTGTTTGCCTCATGTTATTTTGGAGCAGTCTGGCTTGGTACATAAATATTTATGATTGTTATATCTTCTTGTTGAATTGTTCCTTTTATTAATACATAGTGTCCTTCTTTGTCTCTTTTGTTTTACATTTGAAGTCTAATTTGTTGGATATTAGTATAGCTACTCCTGCTCTTTTCTGATCGTTGTTTGCATGAAATATCTTTTCCCAACCTTTTACTTTCAACCTATGCTTATCCTTGGGTCTAAAATGTGTCTCCTGTAGACATCACACAGATGGGTCCTTTTTTTAATCCATTCTGCCAGTCTATGTCTTTTGATTGGGGAGTTAATCCATTAACATTTAGTGTTATTACTGTAAGGGCAGTATTTTCTTCTACCATTTTGCCTTTTGGATTTTATATGTCATATCTAATTTTTCTTCTTTTTACTTTTACTGATAGTCTTCATTTCTACACTCTTCTCCACACCTCCCTCTCCTGTCTTTCTACTTGTCTCTTGTGCTCCCTTTAGTATTTCCTGCAGAGGCAGTCTCTTGATCACAAATTCTCTCAGTGATTTTTTGTCTGAAAATGTTTTAATTTCTCCCTCATTTTTGAATTGAAGGACAATTTTGCTGGATATAGAATTCTTGGTTGGCAGTTTTTCTCCTTTAGTATCTTAAATATATCATACCACTGTCTTCTCACCTCCATGGTTTCTGCTGAGAAATCTATGCATAGTCTTATTGGGCTTCCCTTGTATGTGACAAATTGCTTTTCTCTTGCTGCTTTCAAATTCTCTCTTTCTCTTTGACTTCCAACATTCTGATAAGTAAGTGTCTTGGAGTATGTCTATTTGGATCTATTCTGTTTGGGGTATGCTGCATTTCTTGGATCTATAATTTTAAGTCTTTCATAAGAGTTGGGAAATTTTCAGTAATAATTTCCTCCATTAGTTTTCTCCTCCTTTTCCCTTCACTTCTCCTTCTGGGAAACCCACAATGTGTATATTCTTGCACTTCATGTTGCCATTCAATTCCCTGAGTCTGTGCTCATATTTTCCCATTCTTTTCCCTATATTTTCTTTCGCTTGTTGGATTTCAGATGTCCCATCCTCCAGCTCACTAATCTCATCTTCTGCCTCTTAAAATCTAACATTGTGGATTTCCATTGTTTTTTTTTCATCTCTTCTACTGTGCCTTTCATTCCCATAAATTCTGTGATTTGTTTTTTTAGACTTTCGATGTCTACTTTCTGTTCATCCCTTACCTTCTTTATATCCTCTGTCAATTCATTGATTTGATTTTTGATGAAGTTTTCTATATCTGTTCGAACATTCTGAATTAATTGTTTCAACTCCTTTTTCTCATTTGCATTGTTGGTTTGTTCCTTTGACTGGATCATATCTTCAATTTTCCTAGTATGATCTGTTATTTTTTACTGGTGTCTAAGCATTTAATTTCCTTAATTAGTTTACTCTAGAGATTGTTTCACTTTTTTTTACCTAGGATTTTCTTGTTATCCATCAGAATTTTTCAGTTCTTGTTTTCTTGTTTCTTGCCCTGCCCATATGGTACCCTTTTATTTATTTATTTATTTTTTTAACCTTAGGAGGGTATACTTAGGTATTATAGACCCCAGTCAGATTTTCCCAGACCAAAGTGGCCTCCTCTCAGGAGGAAAGTATCACCTCTGTCAGCTTTCTCTGCGGGCAAGTCCCAGCAGATTGAAAGACTTTTCTATGAAGCCCCTAGACTCTGTTTTTCCTATCTTCCCAGTATGTGGTGCTTATCTGCCTGTGGGACCCACCAGCATAAGGTGATGTGGTACCTTTAACTTCAGCAGATTCTCCCTGCTGTTGCGGGTGTGGCTGAGACAGAGGAGAGGTTGTATGCTGGCTTTAATTGCTTCAGTTTTCCAGACCCTAGTGTCTGAATTCCTTGAGAGAGGGATTCCACCTGAGCTAGGCCCCACCCCTCTCCTGGGGAAGGCACAGCCTCCAGATAAGCTCTCAGACAAGCTTAATGCTGCCCTTTCTGGTGCAGCTGGAGCCTAAGAAGCCTTGCAGGTTTATGCAAAGAGCAGTCAAGTTATAGAAACACAGCCACAAAAAAGAAAAATCTTTTCAGAGCAGGACCCCTCTTCCTTGAGTTTGCCAATCAAGAGTTTAGGTTGATAGGTTGCTCTGTGTATCTCCAAGTCCTATGTGGCCTCTCCTTTCCTTCAGGGCCCAGACCCTTTCAAGTATTTTGTGTTGTCTGAACCAAAAGAAACCTCTGTTTTTTTTCTTTTTCCTTTTCCATCAGCCCTGCCCCCTCTGCACCAGGATAAAAACCAGCAACCTCTGGTTTTACTCGAGGTTCAGCTGAGGTGTGGGCCTATTTTCAGTAGTCAGAACTCATTAATTAATTCCACAATTAGAGCTTGGGTGCGTTTAGCCCCTGCTGCTAGTAAAGTCTTTTTCCTTTCCCCTCTGGGAAGCAGCCTGTTGGGGAGGGGCGCCCGCCACCACAGCTTGGGGGACTCACAGTTCTAGGTGGGATGGCAGCTCGTCCAGCTTGTTCAGACTGGTGTGTGCTGTGTGTCCAGTCACTGATGTGGCCCTGGCAATTGTTCTGTACTGTTCCTGGCTATTTACTACTGTTCTGGGGGACAAACAAAATTCCACAACTCACTAAACCGCCATGTTGGCTCTCTCCTGTCCAGGACTTCTATAACTAATTAAAGTATTAGTAATATTTTGACTGGTTTCATGATAGTTTTGGGAACACTCTTCATATCTATTTGATCATCGCAACCTGCTCTTCTCTATAAATCTCAAGGATCTAACTTATTTAACTATAACAACCCTGACAACTTTTATTTACAGTACCTTTTCATTTGCAGAATCAATATATTTCTGCTTTTCACTTGCCAGCTGTAATATTTCAGCTTGATGAGCTTCAACAATTGCATCAACTTGTTTTTTAAAGGCATCATCCATACTATGAAGTTTTTCTAGTGCATCCCTTAAAAAAGAATTTAAATACATAAATAAATATGTATACGTGTATACGTGTGTGTGACTATGTATAAATTAGGATGTTTTTCTTCTCAGATGATGGCTCTTACATTCCCATTTTAATGGAAGCATAAATCAGTCATGTGTAAAGACTAAGGGCTACCATACAGTAACTAAAGTTACAACACTTCATCATCTAGCAGAATCTGTTAGATTAAAAGTAGGACCAAGGCTAGGTAACATTATCAGAACCTTGTTATAACTTTCACTCTCTGAATGTTAGGGTACCATTTCCCCATTTATTTTGAGAATGGGATATAGTTTAAAGGCAACTTCACATATTATTGATCTTTTTTTCTCTAGGAGCAATGTGATAATAGGTGTATGCTACAGGATGGTTTAAGTTTATGAACATATGTCTGACTTCCTTACAATAATGTATAATGGGCAACACTCCAAGTTAATAAACACATAATAGTAGCATCAAAAATTTAGTGCTGAACTTGTCTTACAGGCAAAAACATTCCTTTATATTAAATATGAATTTCTCTTACAGAATATTTAAAAATATTCTGTCTAAGAGTCTAGGAGTGACCTCATCAATATGAAGAGATGTAAGACATCCCCTGGAAAAGTCTCCCCTCAGAATCAATTGATAAAAGGACAAATCCAATTTGCTTGGATCTCTGGAGTATGGTAGAGACTGGAAAAGGATTAACTGCTGAATCAAAAGAAAAGAGAAAAATAACGTAACAAAATCAGGTAGAAAGTTTGCGTCGCAGACCTACCAGTCTGGATCCCTACCACTCACTCTGTCCTGTGCAGCTTGGCAGTTGCACAGAGACAGCATGGCCTGGGTCCCTCCTGCCATGGATGCAGACCATACAGTCATTCACAGCAGTGAGCTAGAACTTCACAGATATACAGGCACATGGACCCAATTCCAGAGACCCAGGTGGAACACAAGCAGCTGAGGAGAGCCACATACAAAACTGAACCCAGGGAAAAAAACACTGTAGCAGAACTGTTGGCAAGAGATGCACACACTCAATCCAGTTTCTGTTTGCCTGACCATCTAAAAACATAAAACAGACTTTTCTGGATTGGAGCCATCTGGCTCCCCAGGGTGGGATACACTAATACAGAAGAAACCAGAGGGAAAAAAGCCTCATGGTAAAAAAAAAAAAAGGAGGGCTGGGAGAAGCACCAAACTGCTGTAAGACGGGAAGGGTCCCAAAACTGAAAAGTATAATGGAAAGGGGACACTGAGTAAAGGAGAGAATTTAAACAAATCATAAGTAAGAGCCTGGAGGAAAATTCTGAACAAAAACAAAAAGAACAGATCAAGATTCTAGAGAAGGAACAGGGAAAAGGAAGCTCTCTTTGTGAAATAACTGCACTCAACAAGGACAATCTTAAAAATTGTACTGCATATCCAGGGCAAAATTCAGGTGTGGAAGAGCTGAGAAAATCTAAACAGTTAATCACGGTCTATTCTAAAAGTCCAGAATAAGTTGGATAAAGTGTCAAAGAAGAGCCGTAACATAAAAACAATCGATAAAACTTTAGGAAAGAGGGAAAATTTGACCTTCGGGGATAACACATCGAAATAATCAGACGCCCAGTCATCAGCAAAAAATTACAAGCCATGCTAAGAAACAGAAAGATCTGACTCAGTTAAAGGAACAAATTAAAGCTTGAGGAGATACAGAATTTGGAACTTGCTCAATCATTATATTGATAATTCTTTTGGTCTCCAGTGTCTTGGAGCAGCTAGATGAAAAAATGAAAAATCGTGGAACTGTAACTCATACCAAACTTTAAAATCTGTTCTATAACTACTTGTTAAAATGTACTTGGAAATTTATTGCTTTTTTGTATATAGGTTATATTTCACAATAAAAAAAATTTGGAACTAATCAAAGGTCAAACAAATCTAAATCAATTCAAAGAAATGAAGGAAAATATGGATAGAAATAAACTAATGGTGGATACAGAGCTAAAGGATATTAAGAAGACAAATGTGTGACCATAAAGAAGAATCTGAAAGCAGCATAACAGAAATTATGGAGATGAAAGGCACAATAATGGAGATAAAAAATACACTAAAGGAATACAACATCAGATTTGAACAGATAGAATAAATAATCAGAGAACTAGAAAACAGGATAATTGAAATCATATAGTTAGAATAAGAGATGTATAAAAGAATAAAAAAATTGGGCAGTATCTCAGTGACATGAGTGATAGCATAAAGCATACAAATACATGCATAATGGGTGTTCCAGGACAAAAAGAGAAGGGAAAAAAGGCAGAAAGAATATTTGAGGAAATAATGGTTGAAAATTTCACAACTCGTATAGAAGACATAAATACACATGTCCAAAAAGTACAACCTATTCCAAACAGAATAACCCCTAATAGAAGTACTTGGAGACACATTCAATCAGAATGTCAAATGACAAAGATAAAGAGAATTCTGAAAGCAGCAAAAGGTACATACAAGAGATCCTACATAAGACTAAGTGCCAATTTCTTACCAGAAACCATGGAAGCAAGAAGGCAGTGGTATGATATATTTAAGGTGCTGAAAGAGAAAAATTGGCTGTCAAAAAATCTTTATCTGGCAAAACTGTTCTTTAAAAATGAAGAAGAGTTTAAAATGTTCACAGATGAATAGAAACTGAGAGAGTTCATCAGCAAAAGACCTGTCCTATAAGAATTACTAAAGGTTGTAAGGAAAAGACAAGAGAGTGGCATGGAGCAGTGTGGAGAAATGAAGATCTTCAGTAAAGGTAACAAAAAGGATAAACATAAAACCCAACAGTACTGCAACCTCTCTATATAAAGCTACTCTTTAATTCCTATAAAAGTCAGAATATAATTGAACAGGAAAAAAATCTTATTTCCTGATAATGGGCATGCAAACTATAAAGAGGTAATATGGGAGAAAAACAATACAAAGAAGGGAAAAGAAGGGTTATGGGAGCAGAGAGCATGTATACAACTGATGATAAGTTAGTTTTTTCAAATTAGTAGGTTATAAGTGTAGGTTTGTAACACAAACAAGAGGGCAACCACAAAGAAAGTATTTGAAAAATATACAGAATTAAAAATGAGAAAGGGATTAGATAAATCACAAAATATCAACTATACAGAAAAGAAAGTTATAACAAAGTAAAAGGGAGAGAAAAAAGATACAGCATAAAGAAACCAAAAGACTACATGGCTGAGTAAGTACTGCCTTTACAGTAATAAAACTGAATGTTAATGTATTAAAACTCCCCAATGAAAAGATACAGATTGGCAGAATGGATTAAAAAAAAAAGCATGCTCCAATTATACATTGTTTACAAGAGACTCACCTTAGACTCAAAGATACAAATAGATTGAAGTGAAAGGATGGAAAAAAAAGAATCCACATAAATAGTAAACAAAAAAAGCTGGGGTAGCTATACTAATCTCGGACAAAATAGACCTTAACTTAAAAGTTAGAAGAGACAAAGAAGGATACTATATATTAATAAAAGGGCCAATCCACCAAAAATATATAACAATCATAAATATTTATACACCTAACCACAATGCCCCCAAATATATGCCGCAAACATAGGCAAAAGTGAAAGGAGAAAGAGATACCTCACCAATAATACTTGGGAGATTTCAATACAGCTCTCATCAATAGACAAAAAGATGAATAAGGGAACAAAGAATTTGAATACTATGATAAATGAACTAGACCTAACAGACATACATATGTAGCACGAAAAAGCAGGATCTACATTTTTCTCAAGTGCATTGAGATCATTATTCAGAACAGAGCACATGCTGGGTTACAAAACAAGTCTTAATAAACTTAAAAAGACTGAAAACATACAAAGCATCTTCTCTGACCATAATGGAATGTAGGTGGAAATCAGTAACAGGCAGAGAACTGGAAAATGCACAAATATATGGAAGAAGTTAAACAACATACTCTTAAACAGTCAGTGGGTAAATGAAGAAATTGTAAGGGAAATCAGTAAATATCTTGAGCTGAATGAAAATGAGAACACAAGATATCAAAACTTTTAGGATGCAACGAAGGCAGTGTTGAGTGGGAAATTTATACCTCTAAATACTTACATTAAAAAAAGAAGAGCTAAAATCAAAGAACTAACTGCACACCTGGAAGAACTAGAAAAAGAAAAACAAATCCCAAAAGCAAGCAGAAGGAAAGAAAGAACAAAGAATAGAGCAGAAATAAATAAAACAGTGGTGTCACCTGAATGTTAGTGTCTTTAAGAGCTCATCGCCCTTTGCAGGCAGATGACCGGCTCCATTAAGCTCCACATACAACATCCGAAAATATGACCAACTGCTTCCATCCAGAGTTGATAAAAACAACAGCGGTCATAAAAACAAAATACTATACAGCAACTATTAAGTGTAAAAGCATTGTTCTAAGATATAATAACCCATATAAGTTATTTATACAACATAAATACACACACATAGACAGAATTAAAACTCACACCAAACACTGAGGGCAGATACTACCATTATCTTCATTTTATACAAGAGGAAAATGAAATACAGTGATAAAATGATTTGTTCAAGGTCTAAGAGCTAGTAAGTGGCAGAACTCATCAAAACTCATCTATTTGGCATCAGTCTTAACTGGAAATAAAAATAAAATGCTTTACTGGAAATGAAATTTCTGCTACTACATCTACTACATTTTTCATGGACAGAAATAAAGTACTTGGCAAATTACTATGTCCTACATGTTTTTAGTCTTTCTTTCTTTCTATATATATATCACCCATCCCAATTCAGTGTTTATGTTTAAAGATAGCACACAAACTTTAGGATTTAATAACTTACTTTTGTAGTTCGATACTTTTATCTCTTTCCTCTTTAAGTTTCCTTTCCTTGGTTTCAAATTTTTCTTTCATTTCTTTTACTTGTACTTCAAGATGACTTAGAAGTTCTCCTTTATCATGCCACTTCTGGTTAAGTGTACTAATATGAGAAGAAATAATTTAAAATATAAAATTGGTTACATGAAACTATTGAGCCACAGGATTTTAAGTCTTAATGGGAAATCTGTATACCTGTAAGCTTTTCTAATTTCCTCAAGTTTTATTTCCTTTTCTTTCAACTGTTGTTTTAATTGTTCTTTTCTTTCATTGTGCCTTTCCAATTTCAACATTACGTCATCCAGTTGTGAAGATTTTTCCTCAAGTTGTTCCTGAGTACATTTTTGTATCTCAGTGATTTGCACTTGTAATGTTTTAATGTATTCTTCTCTTTCTTGCAAACACTTAAATAAAAGTCAAGACTTTATTTAATTATTGACGCGTATTTCAGAAAAGATTTACAAAAATGTTTTTCACATTAGAAACATTTCTACCCCTTTGTATTAAGTGCTATTAAAAATGATCAAATCTCTGTAAATTTAAAAAGACTGAAATTATTCCAAGCACTTTCTCTGATCACAACAGAATGAAGCTGGTAATCAATAACCACCAAAGAACTAGAACTTTCACAAATATATGAAGATTAAATAACACTCTTAAACAATGAATGTGGGTCAAAGAATAAATTGCTAGGGAAAAATTGGTAAATTTCCTATTTACCAATTTGGTGACGAATGAAAATGAGGATATAACATATCAGAACTTATGGGATGTGGCAAAGGCAGTGCTGAGAGGGAAATTTACTGCCCTAAATGCCTATATTAAAAAAGAAGAGCAAAAATTGAAGACTTAATTGCTCACCTGGAGGAACCAGAGGAAGAATAGCAAACTAACCCCAAAGCAAACAGAAGAAGATAAATAACAAAGATGCAGTAATAAGTGAACTGGAGAACAAAAAAATACAAAGAATCAATAAAACCAAAAGGTAGTTCTTTGAGAAGAATCAATAAGATCGATGGACCCTTAGTTAGGCTGACAAAGAAAAAGAGAGAGGATGCAAATAAACAAAATCAGAAACGAGAGGGGTCATTATCACAGACCCTGAAGAAATAAAAATCCTAAAAGGATACTATGAACACCTATACAGCAATAAACTAGACAACTTATAGAAATGGACAAATGGCTAGAAACACATGAATGACCTACATTGAGAAATAGAAGATCTCGATGAACAAATCACAAGTAAAGAGATTAGTCAGTCATCAAAAAACTTCCTACAAAGAAAAGCCTAGGGCCAGATGGCTTTGCAGGGGAATTTTATCAAACATTCCAAAAGAACTAACTCCAATCTTGCTCAAACTATTCCAAAAAATTGAAGAAAAAGGAATTCATTTTATGAAGCTAACATCACTCTAATACCAAAATTGGGTAGAGATGCTATGAGACCCCTCATGGGTGCTGGTTCCCTGTCCCTGGTGGTCGACATCTTGATAGCTTCTGTGACTGGGCAGCTGGTTAGGAGGAGGGAGTTTCCAAGTCCCTTCCCTGCTGGCCTAGCCTAGCCAAATCCGGTGTAACCTCTTGGTGTAAACCTCACTCGTAAAAGGAAATGTCACCCCATCCCACGCTCTAAGGATTCCGATCCTTATGGAGGATCTATATTCACCAAGACCTATTTTACTCACCCCACCCCCACCCCCACTCTACCCCCTGCAAGGCTCTGGGGCCCACTTCTTCTGCATTTAGCAAGGCATATCTGTATTCTCCACCCCACACCCTTTTCCTCTCCCCGTTTGATATTCCTTTTTTATACTGATTCATTATTTACAATAAAACTTTCCTACCAGCAAAAAAAAAAAGATACTATGAGAAAGGAAAACTATAGGCCAATCTCCCTAATGAATATAGATGCAAAAATTCTCAACAAAATACTAGCAAGTCGAATTCAATGACATGTTAAAAGAATTATACACCATGACCAAGTGAGGTTTATACCAGGAAGGCAAGGGTGTTTCAACACAAGAAAATAAATCAATGTAATACAGCATATTAACAAACTGAAGGGGAAAAAAAATCCCATGATCAACTCAATTGATGCTAAAAAAGCATTCAACAGAATTCAGTATCCTTTTCTGCTAAAAACACTTCAAAAGGTTGGAATCAAAGGAAACTTCCTCAATATGATAAACGGCATATATGAAAAACCCATAGCCAACTTTGTAGTCAACAGGGAGCAATTGAAAACCTTCCCCCTAAGATCGGTAATGAGACAAGGATGCCCTCCCTCACACTATTATTCAATGTTGCACTAGAAGTTCTAGTTACAGCAATCAGCAGGAAAAAGAAATAACAGACATCCAAATTGGGAAGGAAAAGTAAAACTTTCATTATTTGGAGATGACATGATACAATATGTTGAAAATCCTGAGAAATCTATGACAAAAAATACTTGAGCTAATAAACAAATTCAGCAAAGTGGTAGGATATAAGATTAATGTGTGAAAATCAGTAATGTTTCTATACATAAGCAATGACCTAGCTGAAGAGACAATTAAGGAAAAAATTCCATTCAAAATAACAACTGAAAGAATCAAGTATCTGAGAATAAGCTTAACAAGAAGCTTCACTTCTATCTATTCTTACAGGTGTGAGGTGATGTCATTGTAGTCTTGATCTGCATTTCCCTTATAGCCAATAAAAATGAGCACCTCTTCTTGTGCTTCTTAGCCACCTGTATTTGCTCTTCTGAAAAATGCCTATTCACATCTTTAGCCCTTCTTATAATTGGGTTGTTCTTTTGTTGTTGAGTTGTATGCTTTATGTACATAGGATATCAAACTTTTTTCCGATATGTGATTTTCTTCCAGAGTTGACTGCCTCTTCACCTTCTGACAGTCCTTAGAGGCACAGAAGCATTTGATTTTGAGGAGTTACATTTATTTTTCCTTTTGTTGCTTCTGCTTTGGGTATAAAGTTTAGGAAGCTACCTCCATTTATGGGGTCTTGAAAATGTTTCCCTGAAAAGTCAATAATAAAGGGATATGGGGGAACACTACGATTGCATGCTATGATCTATGTTTAACAAGAAGGTATCAATAATACCATAGCAATACTAAGGTTAAATAACTGTGGGACTGGGGAGGGACAAGAGTTAAGGGGAGGTTTGGACTTTCTATTTGGTGAGGGTATGTTTATCAGTTATTTTTCTCTTTGGAACAATGAAAATTGTCTAAAAATTAGAGTGTTGATGATTGTACAACTAAGTAAATGAATGTGAGACATGGGTTGTTGACTTTGGATATAACACATCGTGCCCAATGGATGGCTAAAGGATACATTGACTGAAAAGTAAAAGTCAAACTGTGGTGTACACATACAATGGAATATGCTGCGGCTACAGAAAGGAACACAGTCATAAGGCATGCAACGAGGTGACTGGGCCTTGGGGACATTATGTGGTGCAAAATAAGCCAGAAACAAAATAACAAATATTGTATGGTCTCTTTTAGAAAATATACCTATAAGAAAACTGGGGCCTAGATTGTGAGCTCTTACAGCACTCACATTTAGTCCAGAGCTGTTAAAGTTATTTCTAGATTTTGAGATGCTATGCTGTATATGTATAACCTAGTATCTCTCTGGAACTCTGGCTACCTTTGTGACACCTAAGACTCAGATCTGGAGTTTTGCAGTTCTGAAAATTAGCAATGCTACATAAAACTGTTAAAGAAAGCTTCTGTCCTGCAATATAGTAATTACTATTGAAATCAGTTATTTCTCTGTGAGATCAAATGAAATTGGCAATTCTTATTTTTACCTCATTCCCTCCTTCAGTTTTTTCCTCTTGGGAAGCAGAACATGGAAGTACACACATACATGCTTAAAAAGCCTTATTTAAAATAATACGGGGGGCGGGCGATGGTGGCACAGGGGCAGAGTTCTCACCTGCCATGTAGGAGACCCAGGTTCATTTCCCAGTGCCTGCCCATGTGAAAAAACATGGTTCGTTAAATATTACAAAAAACTGTGTTTCAATTCTTCAGTTTGCCTAAATATATCAAAATTCTAAGATATCAGGTAATATTTTAGTCTTGACCAATATTTCCATAAAAGCCACGAATTGTTCATCTGATCTGAAGCACTTGAGTGTGCAGTCCTGGCACATATTATGAGGAGTCCAAAAAGCCTACGAAAGTTTCTTATGAAATAACCTTATTACTTAAAAACAAAAACAAAAACAATAAACATTGCAACATCAGAAAGAGTCTTATGGTACATACATACTGAAAAGTACCAAAATATATGGGGAGGAAAGAGAATTAAAAAAAATGTGTTTTGGATTTCTATTGTCAGAGGCTAACTATACAGCCACTTAGTTGAGTTTTTAAGATGAAAGGTGAAAACACCAAACTCCAAATTATGCATAGTAGGTAATTTTCCCTTTAGATTTTAGCTATGATTAATTTATTGTAGAAGGAAATTGTGCCCATCTTCGTAGGTTATGTGAATAGTTGGAAACTACCATCAATGTTCATGGTATATCTGAAGTTGAGGCAATGTTCTGCAGCATAAATGTACTATATTGTAAATAAATAAATAAATGTTTAGGATATGTACTTACAGCGCTACTAGCAATGTTGAGTTAAATTTCAGTTTTGTTTTTTTAACCAAAAATCTAAGATGAAAGCTTATTTGTTTATTGGCTCCACTGCCACTCACTACTAGTTATTCCCTTCCAAAACTGTGCTCAGAGACTGAAAAGAGGACAGCAATCTAACTGTGGGATTAGTCAACTAGGTCAAAAACTATGTGTTATATCTCAGCATCTTCTTTGTGCTGTGAATTCGAATGCAAGTCACAAATGTTTCATATTTATCTTAACTCAAAGAAAAATATGATTGGCTAGATTTTTAAAACAAGAAAAAAAGGCTTACTACCTAATAGCTATAGATATAGAAAAGAAGGATAAATATGCTTTTTTATTTTCTGATTTTAATTAAGTTCTCAGGGAGTTTTCTGAAAATAATTAAGGGTAAAAAATCAACTCTTACCTAGTTTCTAACATTGTGGCTGAATATCCCATTTGGAAGTTTTAAAAAACCCTTTTCTCAGTATTTTCACACTTTAAGAGATACTCTCCAGGAGAAATTTTTAGAATTCAAATCTGATTCAGTGCCTAAGATAACGTTAAGAACATTTTTATGAAAAAATTTCAGATTAAAATATTTTGAAATAAATGATCCAATTAGCAGTTTAAGATAGGCCACATTGAAGAGGATAAAAACAGCTTCCTGCTGGAGTAAGTGTGAATCTTTCATAATCTACTCATACACTCTTAAAATGAGCTTAATACAGAATAGTTATTTTTTTCACAACTTTTAGAAGTGATTTAGAAATAGTGGAAGATACTGAAAAAATGCTTTTAAAGGGTGTTTTTAAAAAATGCGAATTTCCTTGTGATTCCTAACTCTGTATTTATACCAAGTACTTCCAGTTATTTTAAGGGGTGATATGTTTTGCCATAAAATTTTGAAATAAAATTCACTTAAAATTAATAAGGAAATTCATATGGCACTTTTAAGAGTGAAGGGACATATTAAAAAAGAAAACACATGCTAGTTGAGTTCTAAACCCACAACAGTTAAGGATTATCGAGACAAAATTTTTTTGGAGACTCTGATCTGCCGATTTCTGTATTTGCCGTTCACTTTTTACCCAAAATAAAATGTCAAACTTACATCTTTTAATTTTCTAATGGTTTCAGTTTGGTCTTCTATGATTTTGTTCTTAATTCTTAATGTATCACTATCACGCTCATTTGCCTTTTGCAGAGATTCATTCTCTCTACATAAATTTTCAATTTTGGCCTCTAATTTTCCACGATTTTGAGATAGAGAAGCTCCTAAAGAAACAAACATCATTGGTTACAAACTTTCAGACTGTGGAGGTTTGGTATTTTATGAAAATCTAATTTAACAAAGTACCAATGCAGTAAATGCAACAGAAAAAATATTGAAGAAAAAAACAGTACAAATGAAGTGGAAGAAAAGGGAAAAAGAATAATGGCCTTTTAAAGATCAATTGCTATTTAAAAATATAAAGCTATGAATAAAGTCAAAACAAGTTAACTCAGTATGTAATATTTAGACATGTTATGCCGTTCAAACAAAAAACACCTAAAAAAACTCTACATGAAATGAAAAAAAAAAAAAAGAGCAATGCTACTTTAAAACCAACATCTACCTGTTCATAATTTTTAAGGTATCCATGAATGGCATAAGATAGTGAACATCTCTTATTTTACAGTGATTGGAAAGGGAAGGAGATTGAAGGTTTCCTAAACCTAAAGTAGTCTACATTTCTTATACTATTTTACATTTTTTGTATGTAAAATAGGATAAATGTTACAAATACCTGAATAGATGCTACTTGTTGTACAAATAACTTAAAATTACTGTTATAAGAAATATTTTCAACAACTTACTAGTTGCTGTATTTTAAAGGTACATCTGTTCAGAAATGTGGTCAAATTATATCTGAATAAAGAAAATGAAAAACAAATGGGGCTAGAACTTCTTAATTGGTAATAAAATGTTTATTTCCCGTTTCCTAAGAGGCACTTTATTCCTGTTTAGCCAGTCAATGCTTAAAATTAGCCTTCCAAATTAAGTATCATTTGAAAATCTTCCTCGGTTTAGAGGCAGAGTTAAGTTCTTCCTTATCTCTCTCCAATAACCAGATTTGCTAGTTTATAAAATAATGGATGATTTTCTCCTTGAAAATATGAGAAGTTTACCCTGTTGTGCCAGCTCTTGTCCCCATACTTTTCTTTCTGTCCTTAAACCATGAATGAGTGATTCCTTCGCTGCTAGCTCAGAAATAAGCTGGACTTTTTCATGCTTGAGAAGTTCTATTTGAATACTCTTCTCCTTGTCATCTTCAATCAAAATTTCAAGGGTGCTGATTTGATTCTGTATACACCCCAAAATAAGGAAAAATAAATAATGTGAAGTAATTATTATGTTTAAATGCTTCAGTATTTTCTAAATTTTCTGAGGAAAAAGAGTTAAACACAAAGTAAAAATATGCAGATTTTACATCATAAAACTTATGCTTTTATTCACCAAAAATAAATGTCATTTAAGAAGCCACTCCTTTAAATACTGAATTTTATGCTAACATTTTAAAAAAGCAACCACCCTCTAATACTCCCAAATTTTTCATCAAGCATTTATGTCAATAGCTTAAAAGTAACTTTCAATAAGTAAGTTATCTTGGGCAAATCATTAATAATGTTTAAAATGGAGACAACAGCAATGGAGATTCGTTTAAAAATTATTATAGAAAGGGATATCTAAAAAAAACCACCACCACAACAAAATTATTATTAGCAATTGAAGTAGTGTTTCCCAAATTTTAAGCATTTGAGCATCACTTTCACAACCTTTGCTTGTCTCTGTACAATTGATATCCATTTACTTAATATGTCTTAAAATTACTTTACCTTACTTAAATACTATTATAAGCAATGTTATCTGTGAAATCACAGATCTACTCTCCTAGTTATTTAACTTTTCTCATACATGTCATGATATACAATTTATATCATTTAAAAATTCATTTTGTGTACTTCCTAAGATCATAACACTTAAAAAAAAAACTTAGGTTAAAAAAAAGAAATATAATGTTATAGTCTTACCTGTAAATTTGCTGTTGTTTCCTGCTTCAATTTTGAAACTTCTGCAAGTTTTATTTTCTGTTCCTTCACCATGCATGTCAGATCTTTAATTAAAGTGGAAGACTCATTTTCTTTTCGTTGAGCCCAAACAAGAGCATGTTTGCTCTGTGCTAACTCAGCTGCAACATTTTCAAAACCATCTTTAACCTATATTTCAAAATTGCATTATAAATAGTAGTTCTCCAACTATTTAGAAAAATATGATCTGCAAAGAGTTTATTTATTTCATTTATAGAATCAGTTTTAGCAAAAGAATGAAATTCAGAGATAATTAATTTCAACTCACTCATTTTCAGATGAAAGAGACTCAGGACAGTGATTTATTTGCCCAAATCACCCAGCGAGTTAGTGTCAGAACTCAAGCCAGAATTAATTCATTCAACAGATATTTCCTGAGGGTCTGCTATATGTCAGACATTTGCTCTAGGTACTGGAAGGCACCAATGAACAAAAGACTAAAATCTCAGCTTTACAAAAGCTTATATTTTAGTGCATAGGGATTAACAATGTAACAATGTGCACAATAAATTGCACATCATGTTAGAAGCAATTAACATGCTGTGTATGGGGAAAAAAAAGCAATGTTAGGAGGGACTGAAATGCTGAGATGCAGGTTCAGCAGAATCATCGAGAAGGTAACAATGAAGTAATGACTTGAAGGAGGTTAAGGACAGGAGCCATCCAGATACCTGGGAGAAAAGTGCTGTGCTCTGGGCAGGAATGTCTAAGGAATATCAAGAAGGCCAGTGTCACTGGTGTGGCATGAATGAAAGGGAGGTAGTAGGAGATGAAATCATAGCAGGAGGTTGGGGGCTTAGACTGTAGAGAGTTTTGAATATTACTGTGAATAAGGGAGGACAACGGAAGTCTCTGAGTAGAAGAGTAGTATGATTTAACTTACATTTTTAAAGAACATTCCAGCTGCTATGCAGCACGGAGAGAAAGGGGGGTAATGGTAGAAAAAGGGAGATCAATTAGGAAGCTCTTGAAATAATATGGGTGAGAGGATAATGGTGGTAGTATAGATGGTAAAAAAATGGCCAGGTATAGTCTTAAAGATAATAAGCCCTTGAGGGACCCAATGTTAAGTATGAGATAAAGGGAAGTCAGTGATGACTGTAATATTTTTGGCCTAAGTACCTGAAAGGATGGAGCCGTCATTAACCTAGGTGGGTAAGACTACTGAAGTAGAAGGTTTAGGGGGAAAGATACAGTAAGTGTTAGTTCTGTTAGGTAGGGATGTTAAGAATGTGGTTAGACATATAAGTTTGGAATGCAGGCAAAAGATCCAGGATGGAAATGTCAATGTGGAAATTCTCAGCATACAGATATTATATAAAATCATGAGGCTGGAGGAATTTATCAGAGAGTGCATGTGTCTAGAGAAGAAAAGAGGTTAAAAGACTGAACCCTTGGCCATTCCAGTAATGTGATTATGGAGGAAATAAGAGAAACTGACAAAGTAGATTGAAAAGAAGTGAAGTAACAGAAAACCAAGAAAACCCAGAGATATGATGTGATGGAAACCAAGTGAAGAAAGAATCTCAAGGAGGAGGCACCAACTTTGTCAAATGCTGCTCAACTCTAATCAGATGAGGACTAAATTGACTGATAACTTCCAATGTGGATGTCATTGGTGGCCTTGACTAAAGGAGTGCTGGTGGAGTGGTAGAAATAGGAACCTGCTGAAGGTCCGAGAGAAAGGAAGGAGAGAAATTGAAAAGAGCAAATACAGACACATTTTTGAGAACTTTTTACATAAATGGAGATGGAGATACAAGATGGTAACCAAGAAGGGGAAATGGGATCAAGAGAGTTTTCTTAAGATGAGAAATAAAAGCACGTTTGCACGCTGAAAGGAATGATCTGATATAGAGGGAAAAACTGATGTGAAAGACAGATGTGAAGATCTGCAGGAACCATATCACTGAGAAGCAAGAGGAGATGGGATCTAGTATATACCTGGAGCAACTGGCTATAGCAGGGGTTGCCAAGCTTTTTCTGATAAGGGCCAGAAAGTAAATTGTTAGCTTTCAAAGCCATATATGGTCTCTTGCAAGCATTCAACTCTGCTGTTATAATGCAAAAGCAGCCATGGGCAATGTGTAAACAAATAAGTATGGATGTGTTCCAATCAAACATCATTTACAAAAGCATATGGTAAGAGAAAGATTTGTTTAATTTGACCATCTAAGGTCTGTGGTTTGCCCTATAGTAATAGGAAGGAATTCAGGTTTCCCAATTCTTATTCCAGTGTTCTCTTTATTCACTATTTATGATCTTAGTTTTTGCCAAAGCACTGAAAAGTAACTATTATTTAGGGGAGGAAACTAAGGCTCTAAGAATGCAAGTAATTTGTTTAAGGTCATATACCGAATATGTAAATAGACCCAGGATTCTAAAATATAGTCCTTTCATCAAACCCTTTCTTGCTGACACTGTTGTCAATAAAGAGCTTGATGTCAATTCTTACGTCTTTGAATCTTCTGGCTTCAACAGTTAAAGCAATACGGAATTCATCTTCTAAATTCATATACTGCTGGTTTAATATATCAATTTTTTCCTGGTATTCTTTTATATCTTGCTCATGTTTTCTCTTTTCTTTGGCTATTCCTTTAGCTAAGGCATTCTGGAACTCCGCATCATTAAAAAAGTCCCTTGTTTCAAGTTCTTTCCTGGAATAAGAAACAAATAAAAATCACAGGATGCCATTTACATGAAAAAAAAATGTAAGGTCTTTAAATAGTTTTTAAATACTCTATGTTCTTTATTGTCCCTTTAAAATGAGCTTCCCACTTTCAAACACAGAAATTTGGCACAAGATGGTGGGTAGAAAGAGAATATTAGTTTTATTTGATTGTGTATTCAATGATGGTGGGAATAAGAAGTGCACACCAAATTTTAACCTCACTGAAATAGTTCAGAATCATACTATGGCTTTCAAAAATCTTTAGGTATATTTGCAGAAGTCAGGTTCTGCTCTGCTGCATCTGCTTTCGCTGAATCTTTATCATGCAATAAATATAGTCTAATTTGGACTAGTGGTTGGTGACTACAGAAAGTCAGTTAAAGTATGAAATTATTTACTAGTCTTTTTAGATAGGGCCAAAGTTTTTAATTTAAAGCTGAGTTCATTCTTTGGAATTCTCCACTATTTTTCTGGCATAAATAAAACCTATAATGTAAAACCATTCTTTACAGTTTTGGTTCTTTAAACTGGGGAATGAGAACATTTTTGAAGCAACTAAGTGTAAACTCCTAGATTTTTGTGATTATTTACCTCCAATCTTTGATAACTGTCTTGCCCACACTTAATGTGACAATCTTCCCTAAAGCACTAAAATTTAATAAAAGTCAATTTAT
>PVIY010014467.1:0-56392 GCA_004026745.1 Myrmecophaga tridactyla
TCTAAATACAGGTGTACATTCAAACTTATTTTATAAATGATAGAGAGACAAAAGCTCAGGGAGAATAAAACTGTTTTATAGTGAGAGGTCTCAATGAGATGTTAGACTTTTAACATTAAAAGAAAAGCTTAATGATAAACTCAAAATACAGTGAATTACACTTAAAAATGTTTAAGTGCAATTTAATTTAAGAGATAAAAATTTAAAGTGTCTTTTTTTAAGTCTGTATTTACTAGTAATACATATTTTTTCTTTTTAAATTGGTGATTTAAGTATAATTTCTGAAGAAATGTGGAATTACAACTTTTTCTAGAAGTTTATGTTCTAATTGCAACCTTCTGGTCTTCTCACATTCTAGTTACTTACTTTCCTTCCTTTTCTTTCATCCTCTCTTCATTTACTTAGCTCCTTTTTGCCTCCTCCCTATTCTTTATTTTTATTTCCCCCACTTTATTGTTTGTTTTCTATTGATTTCCTACTCTATCATCTTTTGTGAAATGATATAGACAATTTGTAGTTTTAAGTCAAAAATAGGTGTAGCGTTGAATGTTTTTCATGGCATTTTTTTAGTTTCTATAATCTGAGTGGCTGTCCTGGAACTTGAAAATAGCAAGGCCCTATAAAAGGGCAAGATTTTTGTAACAATTTTTTATGAAGCAACTTCTTGAATGTGTTCTTAAAAATAGAAGACCTGCCCTTCTTCCGTGTCTTTTATCTTGCTGCTTGAAATAGGAATGTCTTAAAATCTGTGTCTGATTTCACATGGTTAGAAGTCATTTTGAAAATGACCCACAATGATCCCAGCAAAAACCCCAAAATAGGTGATGTTAAAATTGCTCAAGTACAATCCATTACCATCATTTTGAGTGACTGAGAAACAATCATTGGTTGATTCCCTGTAGTATAATAATAAAGGGTTTCATGCATTGAAACTTCTTGATAGCTCTTATGTAAAACTAATCTTCTTACTTATTCTACCTTTTCAATTTAATGCTTATATTATATACAGATGCATGCATTTGTAGATATGAGTTTGTTTTGTATATAAAATTAGTGAATAATTACAAATTATCTGGAAAAATATTCAAAATTAGATATTTTGAATCATTTTTCAAAATCAAAGCTTCCTCTATCAAAAACACTATAAATTTTTCTATTCAAATTTTATCTGTGCCAAATAATTTTTAAATCTTGAGACCTAATAATTCAAATATATACTTTGTTTTAATTATATAGTAGATTTTGTTCCATTCTATTTTTATCCCCTGCCAAATTAAATCTTATGTGTTGTAGAATAATTTATGTCATCTCATATTAAATCTGGCTAGGGTCATTTATGAAAAATAAATTGTGATCTCATAACTCATGGAAAAAATCCATTCTATTTAATAAAACTTATTATCAAATTACAATTGTATATATAGTCTGCTTTGGATGAAGCAACGGATATGAAATTCTGCTTTAACAGACATTCAACATTTCATTTATTATGATTTTTTCAAGAATGTATTGAAATTCCCTGTACATTATAAATATATGTGAAGGAAAAGGAGTAAATATAAATGTATATATGTATATATATATATATTTACATGCATATTATATCTAAGTATATGTGTATACTATGTAATAGTGATTTATGACTTCTTGGTGGAAATGGAAATATATTTAAGAGTTTGATGTTCATCTCTATTAAACATCTTTAAATAATGGTCATGTACTACTTATTGTAAATGTAAACATATTAAATATTACATAATGGAAGTAAGAATTTGTGTTTAAGATCAGAAGTCTTCAGAAACATGCTTTCAGATCAAAATAGAACTTTTTTCAGCAAATTTTGCCTTGAGCTATAACCAAGGAAATTAAAGCTATCACCGTTCTCTCATGTCTTAGAATAAACTACTGAATTCAGTTTTGCACATGAAATATTTAAAGTGGCAATATATATTTCCAGTTTATACTTACAAAAATGGTTATTTTTCCAAAACTTATTCAAACTACTGTTTATTTTTTAACAAAATACCAATATTAGATCTATAAATAAATAGAGTTCTTAAAAATGTAAACCCTTAAGATCTATATTGAGTGCAACCTTACAAAATACAAAAATAACACATATTTTACTTTTTCCTGTGATAATATTCAATTCCTCCTTAGATAACATTTCATAAGCAGGTGATAGCCAGGCAAGGGAAGGTCACCACAGGAAGTACAAATAAATTTTATCTTGAAGCACATAAATGTGTAAAAGTGTAAAGAACAAAAATTTGGAGGCAACTTGTTTAGTTATAAATCATCAACATAATGGATAAAATTTCAATGCCCAAAATAAATCAAATGCTTCCTGTCTCTTATCACTAGATGGTAATCTTTGAGAGGTCAGGGGTTTCTGTCTTTTTTGTTTGCTGTTCTTGCCTGAGTGCCTAAGACAGTGCCTGGCACATATTAAGACTTGGATAAATATATGTGGAAGGGAATAATAACCCTTTTAAGAGCCAAATAAACTGGAGTTTATAGAAATTAAAACAAAACAAAGCAAAAAATAATATAAAACTGAGTAATATGTAATGGAACATTTACTATATACAGGAGATCTCTTGGTTCCTAACAGATGAACTTCACTAGTGAAAAAAGGAAGTAAAAACATTTTAACATGAAAAAATAGAAGAAAATCATGGAGTCATGGAACTACATAAGCTCTGTAGGAGAAATATTATCAGACCCATGTTCCTAGACCATAAAGGACACAAAGAAGAAGGAATAGTGATGAGGTGGAAAACAGGAAAGGAATATGAAAGCTTGTTTCAATAGTCATATAAGAGGTAATAGCATGTAAATTATGATCTTGGTCCATGTTGTGTTGGAAAATCTATAGTAAGTCAGTCCCCAAAAAGGAAAAAAAAATTTGTGTATATGTGTAACATACATACATGTGTGCTTGTGGGTGTGTCTATAGCTGTATATAAGTAAAACTCAGTATCACTTTAGGTTTAACTTACTTATTTTTGGCTATTGCTTCCTTTACACAATTTTAGAAACAGAAAATTATAGCTAAAATATTAACATTGATTTCACTTTACTGCTATAACTTCAGTGTGACTGGCTATTTCTTACCAAATGTACTATAAATACTTTTTGTCACCATCAGTAGTGTCATAAAGTCAGACATTAATAAGGTTTCCTTACTAACAAATCAGGAATAAATCACTCAAGTAGGTGATAGAAAAAGTGCATATCCAACAAAATGTTAATTAATACTCTATTTTACTTTAATGAGTAAGAAAATGTGAGCAATTAGGATCTAAGTCAGAACTTCAAATGTTTGTCAATAACATGAGTGCATTTTTAATTGAATTAGACAGTACTTTTCAAATTGAGGAATAGTATTTTCTCAATTTTTTGGTGCTATTCTGATGTAGTGGCTGAAGATACAACAAATTTTATGTTTAATTTCCCTTAATATATTCTCCATTATTTTCTTATGTCTAAACAGTCAACAAAACAATAAGTCAAAACCTGATTTGTAATTTTTCCTGATTTATGTGGTGTAACTATCAGACTGACCCATGAAATTGCTCTCCTTCCAAGCTTATGTGTTCAATGAATTCAGAAATACATTGAGGTCAAACTACAGATGCCTTCATGATCCTTTCTGCATGTTCACCTTGTCTGAGCATGCGTGTTTGGCCCTCAGAATTCCCCTCATTTACATGGATATGAATTCCCCTTCACCCCCAGGAAACAGTTTCCTCAGGATTCTGGGCACAGCACTGTATACCCTACCACTGCAAATCCTATCTTTAGGGCATGCAAAAAAGCCTTTTCAATGCCTATAGATCTATCAAAAGAAATGCAGGATGGTTAAATTGTTTAGACATCTCCCCTTAGAGCACCTCCTTAATAAATTACTTATGCAGTAACCTTGATTTCATGGTCTGCTACTAGGGAATTTAAACAGGATAAAGGGGCAAGGATGGCATAATTCTCACCATACTCCACCTTCTGTGCTGAGCTTGGATAACTGGTAATTAGGAATGCATTGTATTAGAGCCTTAAAAATTGAAATTGTTCTGTAACCAGTTAATCAAACACTGAAGAACTGTACTCATTATGGCAAAGACAGTGTTAATGACATTGTTGGGAAATGGTAACTGTCTCATTAAAAGTTAAATAATTTCTTGAAAAATCTACTGTGCTATGTAAAAAAAAATCTTCGATTTATTTTAATGACACCCACACATGATTTTCAGTCTTTGTAACTCTTCCACTTGAATAATTAATCAAACCAAGAGAAGGCCTAACTATAACTTCTGTGATAGGATTACAATATACTGTACTTACTGACTTCCTAGCAAATCCTCTCTTTCTCTCTTAAATGCTTTAATATAACAAGCCATCAGTTTACTTTTACTCCATTGACAGTTCACATGGCAAGCAACTGAGGACTCCCTCTTTCCAGCAAGAAACAGAGACTCTCAAAACAACCACCCTAAAGGAACTGAATCCTGTCAACAACTACATGAGCTTCAAAGAAGATCCTTCCCTGGAGCTTCTAGATGAGACTCCTGCCCTGGCTGACTCCTTAATTGCAGTCTAATGAGAGACCCTGAAACAGAGGACCCAGGTAAGCTATGCCTGAATTCCTGACCCATAGAAACTGTAAGATAATAAATGCATGCTATTGTAATGTGCTAAATTTTTGATGATATGTTATGCAGCAGTGATGGATAGCTAATATACATAGTGTGTTTAATATCATGTGAAAGATATAAAGGTCTAAAATAGACTTCAAATCTCTCTATGTAGTGAAGGAAACCATTAGAAAAATGTTAAGCAGACTGAAAAAAAGTAGTTATTAAACAAAGTTGTTAAAGCAAGTCTCTAGAGGGGAGAGTGAGAGAAAGAGAGTATTTAGTTCGTTAATGCTGCCAGAAATGCAATACACCAGATATGGGTTGGCTTTTAAAAAAAGGAATTTATTAAGTTATAAGTTTACAGAACTAAGGCCTAACAATGTTCAAATTAAGACATCCAGAGAAAGATACCTAGACTCAAGAAAGGGCCAATGATATTTGGGGTTTCTCTGTCAGCTGGGAAGACACATGACAATGTCTGCTAGCTCTCTCTCCCAGGTTTTCATTTCAAATGGCTTCCCCAGGAGTGTTTTCTTTCTGCATCTCCTTATGTCTGTCTGTATCAGCTGTGAAGTATTTCCCAAAATAGTTCCCTCTTAAAGGACTCCAGTAAGCAACCCATCCTGAATGGGTAGTGACACTGCTCCATGGAAACCACCTAATCAGAAGATCCTATCCATAATTGGGCAGGTCACATCTCCATGGAAACAACTTAATCAAAAGGTCCCACCCTAAACAATATTGAATATTGAATCAGGATTAAAGAAAATGTCTTTTCTGGGGTACACAACAGTTTCAAACTGGCCCAGAGAGCAAGAGCAAAAGAGAGAGAAAACTTCTGATCTGATACTGACCTTTTGGTATACTCTGAAAACTGGATCATACATTGACAAGTAAAATTGTAAATTTAGACAGACTGGATTCAAGAAAATGTGCAGAGAGGTTAAACAGGTGGGGTTGAGAAGGAAGAAAGATAAAAAATGTGACCAGGTCTGAGAAGACTTTGAGTGCCCTAAAAAGAAGTTTGGAGTTTATTCTGCATTGAATGGTGCATTTTCAATGTTTTAGAAATGGTGATAGCAGAAACAGATTTCCTTTTCTATAAATTGTGCTTGAACGGTATGAAAGGTAGAGTGTCTAGGGTAACATGGGTGAGGAGAGTTACCACCCCAGAAAAGGAAGATGTTTCAAAAGAAAAGAGAATTAGTGCATGAAAGATAAACTTGATTGATGGCATAGATTTTCTATGCAGGTAAGCAGATACCTAGAATTATCCTGGATTCCGGGGTTATAAAAATATTTAGGTGGATACAAACCCAGATGACTTCAAAATGACTAAAGAATAAAATTCTACAATAGGAACCCAAAATATACATTTTTAATAAATGGAGTTCTTGATGGTACCTTGTTTCAATAAGGTTGAAGATGATATAGATATTAGTTTTTCATTTATAAAATCCCTATAAAATACAAAAACACTTTCAAATACCTAAAAAATAATGAATACTAATATAGCAATGTTAAAAAAAATTCATTATAACCTTGTTTTGCATTCTACCATTTTTCCTGGAAGTTTATTTATTTTATTATTAATTTATTTATTTTCTTTGATTTATTTTATTTTACAGTCTACATACTTTTACTAATAGAGTTTTATTGCCAAAGTCATAAGTATGGGGACACTTTCTTTCATAGACCATTACACATCACATTTTTTGCAAATGTTTGCAATGAGGATTGTGATAACTGCTTGAGGGACTGGGGTAAAAAAAAGTGGAACTATTAAATGTTTTCACCTGGGGAATTCCTGATATTCTTAGAAGCATTTGGGACTACCAATTTAATAGGCCAAGCCCTCTATCTTGGGGCTTGCCCTTATGAAACTTCTTCCTGCAAAGAAGAAGCTAAGCCTACTTATAATTATACCTAAGAGTCATTTACCAGAGAAACTCTCTTGCTGCTCAGAGGTGGTCTCCTCTTTAAGCCAACTCAGCAGGTAAACTTACTGCCCTCTTCTTAAATAGGACATGATTCCTAGGGGTGTAAATCTCCCTGGAAATGTGAGACAATACTCCTGGGGATGAGCCTGGTCCTGGTATCATGGGATTGAGAGAGACTTCTTGACTAAAAGAGGGAAGATAAATTAAACAAAATAAAATTTCAGTCCTGAGAAACTAGATAGTCTAGAGATCATTCTGTAGGTTATTTTGGGGCATTAAACTGTCATCCATTTTTAGTTTTTAGTGTATTAGAACAAATAGAAGAAAATATCTGAAACTGTTGAATCCAGTGGCCTTGATTCTTGAAGATAATTTTGTAAGTGTGACTGTCTGATTGTGAAATCTGTGACTGATATTCCCTTTATCCAGTGTATGGACAAATGAGTTAGAAAATAAACACAATAAATAGTAATAATAATGGGGGGAATAAGGGTTATGGGATGTTTGGGTGTTCTTTTTAATTTTTACTCATTCTTTTTTTTTGAGCCATGAAAATGTTGAAAAAGTGAACATATTAGTGAGGTGCTATAATCTTTTTTTCTTTTTGCTTCTAACTTATTACACATAACAAACTGTCCTCAAAGTTCAAACACCTAATTGCATGCATCACAACTTCCTTCTTGCAGCCACTCAATATTCCACTGTATATGAACACCACGTTTCACCCTTCCATTCATCATTTGATGTGCCCTTAGGCCACTTCCATCTGTTGTAAATCACGAATACCACTGCCAAAAACACAAGTGTGCAAATGTCCATTCATATTCTTGTTTTCAGTTTTTCCAAATATATATGTAATATTGGGGTTGCAGGATCATATGAAAACTCTATACTTAGCCTCCTGCAGAGCCACCACAGGTTCCAGAGAGGCTTCATCACTCTACTTCCCTACCAACAGTGAATAGACACATCCGTCTCTCCACATTTTCTCCAGCATTGTTATCTTTCTGTTTATTTTGTAAACCATTTAATTTATACACCATACAATCCATCCTAAGTAAACAGTCAATGGTTCCCAGTATGACAGGCATTCACCTCCACAATCTAAATGAGATATTTCCATTTGTTCCACAAAGAAAGAAGAAGAACAAAAATAAATAAATAAAAAGAAGAAACATCACCACCACTAACAAGAATCCCATATATATAAAAATCCCTTATATCCAGCTCTTATTTATATTTAGCTTTTTAAAATTGCCTTTGTAACACTTAATGGAAGCATATTACAATGTTACTGCTAACTATAGGCTCTAGTGGCACTGATTGTATTTTTTTCATATACCATACCATTTCAACACCTTGCAATGTTGACATTCATTTGCTCTCCCATATGTAAAAACATTCTTATATTGTACATTTAATTGCCATCATTGTCCACTCTAGGTTTTGCTAAATTATACAATCCCAGTCATTATTTTCTACCTTTCCTTCTGGTGCTATACACCCCTGGCCTTCCTCTTTCAACTATACTTACATTCAGCTTTGTTCAGTGTACTTACAATACTGTACTACCAGCAGATAGTATTGTGCTATCAAGTCCTATTGAACATTCTGTACTCCTTCAGTAACAAATGCCCAATCTCTACCCTCTTTCTATCTCTTGGTAACATGTGTTCTCAATCTTAACTCTCAAAGTTTGTTCATTCATATTAGCTCATATTTGTTAGTCCATAGATTATTTGTCCTCAAAGTTCATCCATATTGTTGCATGTGGTATCCCTTTATTCCATAACCTTACTGACAGTCTTCATTTCTACACTCTTCTCCAAACTACTCTTTTTTTTGTCTTTTCCTATCTGCCTGTAGTTTTCCCCTTAGTATTTTCTGTAGAGATGGTCTCTTGCTCACACATTCTCTCAGGGTCTGTTTGCCTGAAAATATTTTAAATGCTCCATTATATTTGAAGGATAGTTTTACCAAATGTAGAATTCTTGGTTGACAGTTTTTCTCTCTCAGTATTTTAAATATATTATATCACAGCCTTCTCACCTCTCTGATTTCTGCTGAGAAATCCATACATAGTTTATCAAGCTTCCCTTGTATATGATAGATTGTTTCTCTCTTGTTGCTTTTAGAATTCTCTCCTTGTTTTTGACATTTGACAGTCTTATTGTAGTCTTGAATTAGGTCTATTTGGATCTATTCTGTTTGGCATATGCTGTGCTTCTTGGATTTGTAAATTTATATTGTTCATAAGAGATGGGAAATTTTCAGTGATTATTTCCTCCATTTTCTTTCTGACCCCTTTCCTTTCTCTTATACTTCTGTGAAGCCCATGAAATATATATTCATGTGCTTCATCATGTTATTCAATACCCCAAGAATTTGCTCAAGTTTTTTTTCATTCTTTTCCTTATCTGTCTTTTTGTGTGTATGATTTCAGATGTTCTGTTCTCTAGTTCACTAATCCTTTCTTCTGCCTTTTTAAATCTGCAGTTTTTAAAGTCTTCATTGTGTTTTTTGTCTTTTCTATTGTGCTTTTCAATACCATAAGTTATATATTTTCTTCAACCTTTTGTGTTCTTTCTTATGGTCAACCAATGTCTTCTTATATCTTTCATCTCTTTTGCCATATGTTCTCTCAAATCATTGATTTGATTTATGATTGATTAGCCTGCTTGTATGAACATCTTTAATTAGTTGTTTCAACTCCTGTGTCTCATTTGAACAGTTTGTTTTTTTGACTGGGCCATATCTTCTTTTTTCCTAATATAGATCATAATTTTTTGGTGGGTATCTAGGCACTTGATTTCCTTGCATAATTATTTTGGAAGCCGTTTTCCCTCTTTTAACTAGTATTTTCTTGTTGATTAGCTTTTTTCTATATCTGTTTTTTGGCATTCAGTTCAACTTATTCTAGACATCTAGCATACCTTTTGTTTAATTGATCAGAACTTTTCAGCTTTTGTAGTTTCTGGTTCTTATCCAGCTGATATGGAATATTTTTGAGGAGGATTTCATCGGATATGATCAGCCCAAATAAGATTTTCCCAGACCAGGAAGGCCCAGGTCTCTTGATAGTCAGTATCAAGTTTCATTTAGGATAAGAACCAGCATGTTGTTAGACTTTTTGTGAAGCCTCTGGACTCTGTGCTTTTCTTATCCTGCCCAGCAGGTGGTGCTTTTCAGCCTGAAACCCCAACTAGGATAAGGCTTTGTGCCATTGATTCTCAGTAGATCTTGTCCCTGCCAGAGACATGGTTGAGACCATAGGTTGAGGGAGAAAGTAAGCTTAAGCTGTTTCTGTTTTCCAGCCCCTGAGGTCTGAATTCTCTAAATGAAGTCTGCCACTTGAGCTGGACTTGCAACTCCTTTTACTTGGGGAAGATATGCCCTTTGGGTTATTATCTCTGCCACTTACTAGTTACTTTGTTTCTCAACCCTATGTTAACTCTACCCTTGCCTGGGTCATTGTCGACAATCAAAAATGCATGAGGCTTTCTCTCATGTGCTACTTAGAGTAGGTTTTTTTTTTCTTTTTAAGTGATACATCCCTTTATGTGCTTGTCCCCAGCCCCCAAGGCTCATCAATCAAGAGCAAGTGTTGGTACCCAGACCTATGTGCCCCTTTTCTTGAGGCACAGCCTTTTCCCAGTATTCTGAGCTTGATTGACTCCAAAAGTCTCCATTTTTTTTTCCAACAGCCCTGCTTCCTCTCTACTGGGAGAGACCTCAGGTTTCCTTTCCTGCTCCCTTTGGGTTTATCCATGTTCAGAGATGGTATTCAGCTGTCCAAATTTGTTAATTGAAACTGCAATCAGGGCTTGGTTGAGTTTTCTCTCCTTACTCCCAGTAAAAACTGCTTCTTTTTCCCATGGGAAATCCCTCCAACACAGTCTGCCTTGCCAGTGGAGGAGGTTTGCAAGATCTATTAACCTCTTTTCAGTTCTTTATTTCAATAATTTTCTTCAGTATTTAATGTCTGGAAACATGATTCTCTTCATTATTATGAAACCATACTTTCCTGGATTCCCTCCTTTTCCTATCTTCTCCTGCTTAATCTTATTCCTGCATCCCACATTTTCCCATGACATTTCATATAATTGTATTGTCCAGAATTCTTCTCAGCATACTGTTTTTCTCCCTTCTAAGGATTTAGCTTAACCCTGAATAGTAACTAGCATTCAACGTATATTTGTGATTTAATATTTGAATGCTATTAAAATCATTATTGATTTTCTTAATTTCACAGAGCAATGTCCTGTAGTGAATGTTATTACACTGAATGTGAAATAAAATGTGTCTTCTCACTATTCTAGTAAGAATAAACCAAGAGGATCAGATGATCACAGACCCATTTTTTCAACTGATGTATTTTTGACTTATGTTTTTATCTCTATTAAAAGAGATTCAGCATCTAGCAATATGAACCAGCATTCTTAACTGATTTATGTTGTATAGCTCAAATTAATAAGCATGTTAACAATAGAACGTTTTATTTTCATATAAAATTAATTCAATGTATCTTAAAAAATAAAAGGCATACCCACTAAACAAAGATTTTTTTCCAATTAAAGGAATATTTATTTTTAAGAGTAACACCCTCAGAGTTGTTAGTGTCAAATGAAAAAGAAAGGTTAATCAAATAAGAATGTCATTGGACTTAATATATTTTATATTTGTATTATTTTATAATATTGTAGAAAATTGTATTTCTCTTTCAATAATGATGAGCAGACTGATGTGAATTTTTACAACAACAACATCGTCTTTCACAGCTGTGTGTGTGTTGGCAACTGTCACTTTCACCTTATAATCAGAGAAAGAAACCAATTTGAATTTCCAAAATTCTTCTAAAAATATCTTACACAGAAAATTGTATTTGACTATACCATAATATTAAATAATCATTTTAGAGGCAATATAGAAACTACTTAAAGGTAATAGGCATCTTAGTTTGCAGAGCAACTATAACAAATACCACACAATGGGTTAACTTAAATGATAAACATTTATTGTACCAGAGATTTGAAGGCTAGAAGTCCAAAATCAAGAAGTCAGCAAGATCATGATTTCTTGGTAGCATCCTGGTGATGGTAGTCCTCTGAAAAATGATTTCTCTATCCTTTTTGGCTTCTTCTGATTTCTGACTTCTTCCAGTTTCTGGATTATCTTGAGTTTGGGTTTCTCTTGACTCACTGCATCTCAATTTGCTCTTTTTGTAAGAGATGAGAGACCCCTCTGATTCAATTTAGTCACACCCTAATTAATAATATTTTAGAAGGTCCTAATTACAGCTGGGTCCACAGTCATAAGAACACAGATTAAGACTTGATAATGTCTTTTGTGGGGTACTTGATTCAACCCCCAATAATAAGTCAACACACATTCTGTCACTGCTAAGTCAATTAACAGAGTACATTATTTTCTGATATTGACATTTCCACGAATTTGTTTAAGATCAAAACAATAGCATTTAGAATTTAGAATGGCTTCTTGGGGAACTCTAACCCACCTAATACACATTACAGTCCACATTTTATAGCATTAGCCATTTGGGAAAAATATATTCAAATATATATAGTCTATAAGTAAATTCTTGATAATAATATGCCCTTAGTATAAATTTCCTCTTATTTTCAAATAATATTCATGCATATTAAACTGATTTTAAAAAAAAGATTGTAAGTGCTTTTATTTCCTTATTCCTTTGTTATTTGGCTGATTATTACAACACATACACCTAAATGGGAAAAAGGAAACAATCCAGTAATACTGTTTTGGTTTCTGTCAATATCTTTACAATAAAAGAACATTGTACTTAGGTATGTTATAGTTCATCTTTACTTGATGGCAATTAACTCCCCAGATCCCTATGGTGAATGCTAAACATGAGAGCACTTCATTTTAATAGCACTTTTTTAGTTTAACATGACTCTTCATGGTCATTAAGGGAAAATGACTAAATTAGATTAAATCAGGAACATACAAGTATTCATGTGAACTAGAATACAAAATACTTACTTTCAAATTTTCTTTAACAGATAGTAGTAAAAAATGTTTTTTTTTAAAAAAATAAGACAAGTGTTCATCACATCATGCCATTGCAGCTATTAATTGTGGAAATGTAAATATATTGCCATACAAATATATAACTAGAGTTTTTCTCCTTCACTGAACTGACATTAATTAGATAAAATATAAAAATAATTTTATAGTAGCAAAAATTAAAAATAATTTAGAATAATAAGCATCAATAGTTAGATATTTCAATTGTCATTGCTACTAGAGAAAACTGATCTTTACTCTGAAAAGAAGGAAATAATTTAACCAGTTAATGATGCAACATTAGCATTGATTTTATAATTAAGTAATATCTAGTGCATAAAGGTTAATATCAAAAATCATCTTTTTCCCATCTGGCCATACCTAATAAGTAATTCTTGCACAGCAAAGAATAGTCTCATAGGAAAATGAGCTGATTCAGAGAGTGCAAATATTCAATATCTGTATACATTAATTTTGTGACTGAATTTTCCAAATATAAAGCATTATTATAAGTAAATCCAAAGCACCAAACTATAATTGCAGCTGTGCTCTATTATGGTAGTAGAAATATTTCTAACAATTCTTGAACAAATATTGCAACTGAATTAAAGTCATGCACAGGCACATCTCCAGTCTATAGTACACCAGAAAACTGCCACCCTGAACATAAGGAATTCTAGTAATAAAAGTATTAAATAGGAAAGGGAACAATAGGAGGGAGATTCCAGATTTCTAAATGTAAAGGATGCTCATATTTCTATCCCTCCTTACACTTTAAATGATAAGAAAATTTTTCTAGAATTATGTATTCCCCAAATTTTCAATTCTGATTTACAATTGACTCTCTACTTACTTTTGTGCCCATGACTCTTCTGCTAACAAACATTACCCAGAACATGTTTAATTTTATATAAAACTAATTCTCACTACATTGAGTATCATCATTACAGTGTTGCCAATTTCACATAATGATATAAACTTGTCAGCTGGCACTTGCGAATCCCCAGAAGTGAAGAAGTGGGAATGCATGTGACTTATCTTACTAATGTGTGAATACACAGAATTCATGTTCTATATGCCCAACTGTTTAACCCAGTCAGTTGTCCTGCTTTAGCTCTATAACAATGTTGTTAGTCAGAAAAAAATGACTTTTGTTCTTCATTGTTCTTCATCTTAGGGACAGTTTTGGCTGTTTCTAATATGTTATAGTAATCAGAAAAAAAATTGAAAGATAATTAGCCATTTGTAGTATTCAGTTTGCAAAGCAAAGAAAGGAGTATAAATATAGACTGTTTGTATTCCTAATCTTATCTTTAATTAAAAGGTATTATTTGAAAATGTGCAATTCAACCATGTTAAATAGATATTTCATCCACATAGTTCCTGTAGCCATGTTATTTTTCTAGTCTACAGAGTTAGTGCAAATAATTTTAAATGTGTAAGTTCTCTCTCTCTCTCTCTCTCTCTCTCTCTCTCTCTCTCTCTCACGCACGCACACAGAGATGCTCTTTCTCTCATGCACACACACACAGATGCAAACACATGCACACACATATGTATGTGTTTTATTTGCCTTCTCTTTACCTCATCAATGAGAGAGATTCCTGTCCTAGGGTAACAAGGATGGATGAACATGCAACACCCAACACTGGACACATGATCAACAGCACTTTTTATGAATATATACTCATAACCCAGGGAAGAAGGATACCACACACCATGCGGAGTCACATAAGGAGCAGTGTGAACAAGAAGGTGAATAGGAGGTAGAATATGTACTAATAAAGAGGATCAGGGGACCCTTGGTTCCCACAGGAAGTTGTGATAGGATTGTTTGAATAATTTTGCAGGATGCAGAGTACTTAAACTTGTTACTCAGGAATAAGAAAGCACTCTTCTGGTCCCCATGTTAAGGAGGGTTATGTGACTAGAAAACTTTATCCATGGGAGCAGAGTGGGCAAGAAACTTAGGATTAAGTCATTTGAAGCCCTTCCAATTTTCCTTAGCTTTTCACGCAGCATCTAATATCAATTTTAGGCCTTACACCAGAATGTTACTGTTTTGATTTGCTAAAACTGCTGAAATGTAATATACCAGGAATGGACTGACTTTTAACAGTGCAAGTCTATTAGCTTTCAAGTTACAATTCTGAGGCCATGAAAATGTACAAATTAAGGCATCAATAGAAGGATACCTTCTCTGAAGAAAAGCTCCAGCACCTGAGACAACTCTGTCACATGGGAAGGCATATGCTTGCATCTGATGGTCCTTCTCTCCCGGGTTTCGTTGCTTTATGCTTTTGGCCTTAGTGGTTCTCTCAATTTCTGAGCATGTGACCTTTTCTCTCAGCTTCCCTGGGAGGCTTTTCTTTGCTGTCTCTAGCATTTGCTCTTTTATCCTCTCATAAAGGACTCCAGTAAATGGATTAAAATCCAACTTTGATGGAGTGGATCACATCTCAACTGAAATAACATAAAACAACATAACCAAAAGGTGCAACCTACAACAGGTCTGCACCCAGAGGAATAGATTAAAGAACATGGCCTTCTATGGGGTAACTAAAAGCTTAAAACTACCACAGTTACCTACACAAATGTATGTGTGCAATTGAAAGGTATATCCTGCTATTATGTAATTTTTCAAAATAGCTTTTACTTTCCTATTTAAATTGAACAAATATTTATTTAATGTGTAAATTGTGCCTAGAAAATTTATAGAGATATATGATAGCAGTATAACATAATTTAATGATATAATACTCTCAAAGAGCTTTACATTGTGTATTTGTGTGTGTGAATAGGACAAATGCTAAAGCAGTGCTAGGCATACACAATAAGTCCTTACAGTTGTATATAATTGTATTTTCAAAACCTGTGCTAAAAATGATAAGGTTAATTAGTAACAAAAAGTGGAAAGACCGTAGACTTTGGATGTCAATCCATATTAATTTTTGATTTTATGATTTGGATTTGAGCAAATTATCTAATATTTCTGAGCTTCCATATCTATATTCATAAAGTGGTAGTAAACTGCCAAATGAATTTATTTCTTTTGTGAATTGCATGAGATATTTATATTTTAAAAAGTTGACAAAGTGCTAAGCACATCATAGATGCTTAAATTTAGGTGGAATTCTTAATATTCTTAGTATTGAATACACTTTTAATGGATAATTTAAGAACCATAAATATTAATAATAAATAATAACACTGATACCACTAAAACTAGAACTTCCATTTCTTAAAGACATTGTGCTTGGTAGTGTTCTATGTTCTCACAAAACTAGAGGGGAACTCTAACAGTATTCATTAAGATGCTGTATATAGATATTTATCATGATTTTAATTTCAATGAAAATAAATATACTCCATTAATTTTGAAAATTAGCAAAAGTATTCAAAAAGGACATATAAAAGTGATTTTTTCTTTATTAAAAAATTGGTGAGTTTACAGCAAAATTATGCATTAAATACCAGAGTCCCATATACCACCATACCTTGATTTGTGTGGAATCTTCATTACAATTGATGGCAGCACATTGTTATAATTGTGCTATTCACTATATTTAATCCACAATTTAACGTAAGGTTCACTGCTAATGAATCCATAGTTCCATGGATTTAAAAAATATATATAATTTTGCCATATATGCAATCTAACATTTCCTCCTTTTAAACACATTCAGATATACAATTCAAGTACTGTTAATTGTGCCCACAAAGTTGTGGTACTATCAGCATTATCCATTATCAAAACATATCCATCATTCCAAAAAAGGAAACCTGTACATTTTAATCCTTAATTTCCCATTCCCTATCCCAATTATATCTCCTGATAAACTATATTCTAGATTCTGACACTATGAATTTGTTATTCTAATTGTTTTAAATCAGTGAGATCATACAATATTTGTCATTTTATGTCTGGCTTTATTTCACAAGTTTATCTGTTTTGTCATGTGTATCAGGAGTTCATTTATTTTTATGGCTCGATAATACTCCATTCTATGTATATACCACATTCTGTTTATCAATTCATGCATTGATGGACACTTGGGTTGCTTGCTTCCATTTTTTGGAAGTTGCAAATAATGTCACTATAACATCAATGTGAAAATAATTGTTTGAGCCCTGCTTTCAACTCTTTGGGCTATGTAGTGAAATTGTACACTTAAGGGTTTGAGGAACCAACAAACTGTCATCCATGGCAGCAGCTACACCACTTTAAGTTGCCACCAGCAAAGAATGAGTGTTCCTATTTCTCCACATCCCATCCAACACTTCTTATATTCTGTTTTATTTTCTCTTCAATAACCACCATTCTAATGTGTGTGAAATGATATCTCAATCTGGTTTTGCTTTGCATTTCTCTGATGGCTGATGATGTTCAAAATCTTTCATGGGATTTCTGGTCATTTGTATATTTTCTTTGCATATATGTTTATTCAAACTTTTTACCCTTTTTAAAATTGAACTGTTTGCTTTTTTGTTTTTAAGTTAAAGGGAGAATTTATGTATCCTAGATATTAATCTTTTATTGGATATGTGGTTTTCAAATATTTTCTCTTACTGTATAAAATGTCTTTTTAACTTTCATGACAAAGTCCTTTGAGGTGCAAACGTTTTTACTTTTGATGAGAGCCCATTTATCCATTTTTTTTTCTTTTGTTGCTTTTGTTTTGGGTATAAAGTCTAAGAAACCATTGCCTAACACAAGTCCTGGAGATGCCTCCCTATGTTTTCTTCTAGAAGTTTGATAGTTCTAGCTCTTATAGTTAGCTCTTTGTGCATTTTGAGCTTATTTCTGTATATGGTGTGATGTAGGGATCCACCTTCTTTTTTTTGGCAAATGGAGATCCAGTTTTCCCAGCACCAATTGTTGAAGTGATTAGTCTTTCCAACCTCAGTGGTATTTGCCACCTTTACAAAAATCAGTCGGTCATAAATGTGAGTTGAGTTCTGCGCTCTCAATTCAATTCATTGGTGTATATATCTGTCTTTGTACCAGTATCATGCTGTTTGGATTACTGTGGGTTTGTAATAAGTTTTAAGTTTGGGAATTGTTGACCCTACCTCCAAATTCTGTTTTCTTTCTGCTGCTCAGCCTGATTCATTTCAAATGCCTTATATTTGGGTTAAGTAACTTTCTTCTGCCAACTCTAATTTGTTCTTGAAACCTTCCTGGGAATTTGTCAGTTCAGTTATTGTGATCTTCAATTCCAGTAGTTTTGTTTCCTTTTAAAAATATCTGTCTCTTTACTGTGACTCTCACATTCATTGTTTTTCTAACATATTTTTGTCCTTCTCTGTATTTTTCTTCATCTCTTTGAGTATTTTTAAGATAATTGTTTTTGTTCAGTATGTCTACATTCTTGTCTTTTACTTTGGTAATTTTTGTATTTTTATCCTCTTCCTTTGGATGGACCATCATTTCCATTTCTTTGTTTGTCTTGTACTTTTATGTTGCACACTGTACATTAAATATTTTAAAATGTAAACTCTGGGATTTATTTCCCAAGATGTTTCTTTCTTGATTTTTCCAGCTGCTTATAGCATGGAGATTTTCTTGAGCTTCAGCCTTATTATGAGGTAAGTCTACCCAAAATGAATGCAGTGTGCAGTGTTTTCTCTGTCTCTCTGGGCCTCTGTCTTTCCTGGTCTTCTGTTGATTAGTTGCTTTTGAGTATGCTGTTTACAGGAATTTGGTTATCCCTTCTGTTTCCCAGAAGGCAGACTTTTTCTGTTCATTTTTGTCACCAGCCAACTAACCATGGAATGGATCCCATGGTAGTTTGCTATGAGAGAATGGGGGTAGGCACAAGTTGCTGGCATGGAGAGAGAGCAATTTACTCTTCTTTATTGTGATTTATCAGCATTATTCTCTTGCTCATCCCTAGATGCTTTACAGTGTTCTTCTGGCCTCTGGAGTTTCAAAATAGTTGTTTCAGACAATTCTTCCCTGTTTAATAGTTGTTTAGGTAGAAGAACTGAGTCCTGGAATGCTCTACTCTTCCATATTCCCACAATTCTCTTTCTGAAAGTGATTTTAAATATATCTAAAGTTATTTTCAAACACAAAACTCTATGCACTATAGAGATATTTTTGTTATTAAATTGGTCTTAGATAAAACAATCTCATTATCTTGTTTCTGGAAGCATCATTTTCTAGGAAACAAATTATCCATTCTTATTAATTTATATATAAAAGGTATTGTACAGATATGGAACATTTATTAAGTAGAAAGTTATAAAGTTATTATTAAGCTAGGAAAACTTCTATCTCGTGATTTCAGGATTTTATCTTTCAAATTTAAAATTGATAGATTGAATAGTATTTGAATAACAATCTTATGAGATTTTATCTCAACAGCAAGGTTTTCAAATATGGACATTATAATTGTATGAATTTTAGTTTTACTATTCCACTCATTCACTTCAAAATCTACCAGGCATGTTAAATTTAAGAAATTCAGATGTATACCAATTTTCCTCACCTTCCCTTGCCCAGTCCTGCTCCAACTATGTTTCCCTATCACAGTTATTGGCAGCTAATCCTATTAACATCTTCTCATTCCTCAGGCTTGAAGAAAAACATTTTCTTTGGCTCCTTTCTTTTTCTCATTCTCTATATCCAATCTGTGAGCTAATCCTATTGACTCTATTATTAATGTATATCTGCATTCTAAAATTTTTCACTATATCCTATATTATAAACCTTATGAAAGACCCACATCTCTCTTTTGGATTACTGTAGTAGCTTCCTAACTCGTTCTCTCTGACCTGTATTAACACAGCAGTCAAGGAAGTCCTTTTACAATTCTCCTCAGATTAAAGCATTTATTGGATCAAAACTCTCTTTAACAATCCATTTCTCTTAGATTATAAACCATACAATTGGGATACCATTATCCCACTGACATCATTGTTCAAGGTGGTCCATCCATGCAAACTACTTTGTCTTTTCCTGAACCACCAGGCACATATTGTTTCAGGTTCTTCTCTAAGACATCTGCTCAATGTATTCCTTCCCCTACTTCAACTTCTTTGCTTTAAGTTCACTTTCTCTGAAGGGTTTACACTGACCATCCTATCTAACATTGCAAGTTCTTATCTTAAGCTTTACTCCCTGTACCCACTTTTGTTTTGTTTTTTTTTACAAAGCATCTATCATTTTCTGACACAATGAGTGATTTCCCTATTATCAACCATTGCTACCTTTCCTTACTAGTACATGAGCTCCTTGAGACCAGGTTGATTAGTCATTCATTGATTCATTTTTTTGCACCACAGTACTTAGAGTAATGCCAAGTAATTAGTAGCTGTTGAGTGAATGAAGAAAAGAAGGATGCAATTTATCATATCTCTTTTTTTGATACAGATGAAAATAGTAATTAAGTAAATTATAACTTATGTGAAGTAGCATTTCAGAGTCAGCAGGAGTTCTTTGAAATGAGTTAATTCATTGGATCATTTAAGGAAACATACCTGTAAACAAGGAACACATACATAAAATTTATGAATCAGGATATTGATATATACAACCTCAAAAGGTAAAGATTCAAACTTTCTGTTCTTATTTACTTCTCTTTAAAACTTTGCTTTATATTTTTCATATTGATTATTATGGAGAATTATAATTGCTTAGTTAAGATTAAATATATAGGAAAATTATGGTGAGAGGAAGATGAATGTTAATGAAGTGATTTAATGTTGTTGAGAAAACTAACCTTAAAGGGTTCATTTTTAGGACAATCACCTAAAACCACATTTATCTCTGCTACCTAAAAGTTTTTCACAAAATCTCTTCTAATAAACATATTATAAAAAACATATTATAAAAATGTTGCTATTTAGGAAATACTGAAATAATAATTTTATTAAACATTTCCAATACAAATAATCCCCTCATTTGTTTTATGCTTGAATGTTTTAATATCCAAAATTTCTTAAATAGATGTGGGCTTTGTGATTTCCTATAAAGTGTTTGATGAAGAAGAGCCAGAGACTTATAAGTAAATATAATGACTGTAAATTATCTTTTAAAAAGGTGGTATCCCCTCTCTCTCTCTCTTAAACATATCAGCCTAATTTCTGTAGGAATTTCCTTTTCATCACATTATAGAAGGCTTCTATTTGGTATATCTGAATGTGCATAATATTTTATGAGACAGATTATATTCCTTTGTGATCTCCCCCACACACACAGGCTGAAGTGTAGTATTTCCACACACAATGTAATAGTCTTCTAGTGAATTTATTTTTATTTCTGAGATCCTTATGTTTGTAGGAAGAGCAGCATTCCCAACAAACTAGGACATTTTAAAAAAATAGTTCAAACTGTGGTAGTTAGATTGCGTGATGAAGCACATATGAAGCCTAGAAGCCTGGGAAGCAATTACTAAAAGTATATGAGTTCACATATTGATAGACATTACCTTCAAACACTTAGTGGAAAAACCAATCCTGCACACTGTGTTGAAACAACTTCACTACAAGAACTGGTGGTTCTCAAATGTTCTTCCTGTAACATCCCTGGAGGATTCTGTTTGTTAAAATGTTAAGGATGACAGAAATGGTGGTAAGAGCTGGAAGAAGCTGACTGGCTCTAAATGTGCCACCCTCACTTCATTGAGCAGTTTCAATCTCATTTCAAAAAAGAATTTCATAGCTTACAAGATGCTTAAGAAACATGGTAGCATAGAAAAATGAATTCACTTATTTGCCTCACGTACTGATGCTATCTTCCGAAGGAAATTGCTAGGTTAGGTAAGTTGGAATTAATATCAGAATTGTTTGTCCATTGATAAGTGAAAGCGTGTATGTGTAGCAGAAAAAGGAAGCAAGTTTGCAAATGAGACCTGGGAAATGGGAGTGAAAACAGTAAGTTACCTCTGTCTGTTTCAAATTTCAAATATGAAATGATTTTGGTGTAGCCTATCCTTAATATCTATTTTATTTAATACATATGATTACATGATTATTAAAATTTTATAATAACATGGATACTTAAGTGAACATCATGATAAGCATACCAACTAATTTCTTGTCAATGTTTATTTAAAGCATCTCAATGATATAACAAAGTAGAAGTTCATGGAAAATCCTACCAACACTTGACTCCTAAATATACACAACCTTTCCTTCATGATGTTTCATCAAATGAATCAGATGGCATTTCTTGAAATGTGCCTCTGTCCACTCAAACACTAACACCAATTCTATGTTATCATATGAAAAATCCACTTCACTTTCATCAGATTTTCAGCACATCAAGACAAGAAAAATTAACTGAATAAATGGTGCATTATTATAAATTTTTCTCAATACCCAAGGCTTCTGTATTTTTTATTAATCCCACTTGAGACTCTAACCATATTAGAAATGGTATTGTTGAGTTTCAATATTGCTGGCTTAAAGAGATTTTTTAAGTAACTTAAAATAGACCTAGGAGACCTGCACATATTTTCAATATTTTCATTTTGTGAAGTGAGCAAATAGATAACTTACCATGTGGCAAGGAGAACAAATGCCACTGAAAATATCTACAAAAATAACTGTAATTAAACATTTTAGAGACAAATTAATAACTTCTTCATTATTTTGTGAGTTAAAGATTTCAATTCAGCCAGGCAATGAGGAGAAACAAAAAAATGTACAAAAGAATTGTTAGGACATGCATTTTATGTTTCACACAAAATGAAAGCAAAGCCTTGTTAAATGTACTACCAAAGATTTATAAACTTTTGTCTTTGCTACTTTCTCATTAAGATGTGTTTCTTTTAAATACTCAAGCCCTTGATTAATATTCTTTACACATTTTTTTTTAACATGGGTAGATACCGGGAATCAAACCGGGTCCTCTGGCATGGCAGGCAAGCATTCTTGCCTGCTGAGCCACCGTGACCCACCCTATTCTTTACACATTTTTAAAGACACTGGACATATATTTACTTCTTCAGGTCGGCATTTCAATGTGACTTTTCTCTAAATATCCAAATTTAATAAGAAAGTTATAAGAATTATAATTATCATTACAAATAAAACTGGGTTCTTATGAATTCTTGTGTGTTTCTATGGATTATGTGAAAGGTTTGTTGAAACAGTTTCCTTTAAAATTAGATATAATTTCATATTCATCATATATTCATTTTCTTCCTCATAGTTCTTAATAAATTTTTCATAAAGGTGTAATTACTGTTGGAATGATAAACAAGTATTAAGAAAGATACAAGGAAAGTATCATAATCGCCATAAATCATATAACTGTTTGCCATCATTTTAAGTTATAAGCAATTAAACAATTAAGCCTAATTGTTTCCTCATGTATTTGCTTAAAATTAGAGTATACTGCATTGAAACTTCATGAACTGTACATAGATTGAACAATCAGCAGTACTCAAAATTATAAATGTGTTACTCAGAATTACAACATTGCGATGGTAGAAACTCAATTCAAAGTATCTTAGGCAATTAGAGGAATTTATTAAGAGAATACTGGCTTAACTCACCATAACCAAGTAAAATAGGTGCCTAGCATGGGTCTAGAAAGCCATTAAGTTTATTTTTATTGTGGAAACTTATACATAACACAGAATTTCCCATTTTTAATTTTATGCTTTGGTGATATTCATTGTATTCCAAATTTTCTGCTAGCATCACACGGTCTATGACCAAAACTTTTTCATGATCCCACATAGAAACTTTATACCTATTACACAAAGTCCCTGCTTCCTAGATCCTGATAACCTCCCATCTACTTTACAATCTACTTTCTTTCTAATTCATTAAAATGTATTAATTTGCTTATTTTGTATAAACGAAATCATACAATATCTGTCCTTTGTATTTTAATGTATTTCACTCAACAGAATGCTTTCAAGTTTCATCTATGTTGTATCATGTATCAAAACATAATGTTTTTTATGACTTTAGGATACTCCATTGTGTGTATATAACACATCCTGCTTATCCATTTGTGGATGAACACTCAGCTGTTTCCTCCATTGGGCTATTTTGAATTATGCTGCTATGAACATTAGAACACAAATATCTGTTTAGGTCCCTGCTTTTCCAATTCTTTTAGGTTTATATCAGAAATAAAATTGCCAGCTGCTAGGGAAGTCACAGACATCTTTTAAGTGGCCATCACACAGACCTCATCTATCTTCACCTCCTTTTCTGGGGGAGTCGCAGACACTTGTTAGGCAGCCATTCTCCGGCCTTCCACCACCATCTCCTTTCTACTGTGTGCTATTCCATAGCCTGGGGTTGATGTTAACTCTAATAACAAAGCTCTTCCAGACCTTAAACCCAGATGCTGGAAACCAGGATCAAATTGTCCCAAATAATGTTTTTCATACAGGAATTCTCAGTGGCAGGGAAGTTTCCCTTAGGTGGATACAATTGGTATAAACTGTTCTCAGTTCTCTGAGATAAAGAGGAACATGCAGAAATGCCACACTGACCCAAAACTGGGCAAGTCTTTAGCCAATCTGTGCAATCACCATGATGAAACTTCTTCTGTTGCTTTTTGGACTCTTTGTTCTACGTAAGTGAGAAGGACATGTGCCATTTCTCAACTCTATTCTGTACAATAAAAGGATCATTTGCTGAAAGTTACTATTGTGCTCTGAATCAGTGTTGCTATGATGAGTCATTATAGGAACTTGTTCCACACTAGCTTCATATGGTAATGCTATATATAACTGTTTCAGGAACTGTCAGCCTGTACCAGGATTCCAATTTTTCTGCATCCTCACCAATGCTTATATTCTGTATTTCAAATAATAGCCATCCTAGTAAATATGAAGTGATATCTTTTTGTGATTTTGGTTTGAATTATCCTGATGAGTAATGATCATATTTTCATGTATGTAATGGCAATTTATAAATTTTCTTTGGAGAAATTTCCATTCAAGTCCTTTGCCTATGTTTTAATTGGGTTGTTTGTCTTTTCATTATTGAGTTGTAGCACCTCTTGATGTATCCTGGATATATTTTTATCAGATATATGGTTTGAAACAACTTTCTCCCATTTTGTAGATTGTTTTATTTTCATTTTCATAATAATATATTTTATGCACATGGTTTTATGTAGGATGGAGCCTGATTTACGTATTTTATTTTTGTTGCTCATGCTTTTGGTATTTTATCTAAAAAGCCATAACCAAATTGAAGGTCATGAAGAATTTTTGCTATGATTATTTTTAAAAATTTTATGATTTTAGCTCTTATGATCACATTGTTAGTCATTTTAAGTTGATTTTTGTATATGATGTGAAGTGGGGATCTGCCTTCATTCTTTTGCATGTGGATATCCAATGTCCTCAGCAGCGTTTGTTGAAGAGACTATTCTTTCCCCATTCAATGTATATGGTGCTCTTCTAGGAAACCAATTGGTCATAGATGTGAGTTTTCATTGCTGGATTCTAAGTTCTATTTTGTTGGTCTATTCATCTATCTTTATTCCAGTATAACACTGTTTTGATTATTGTGTCTTTATAGTAAGTTTTTAAATCAGTAAATGTAAGACCCACAACATTGTTCTAGCTTTACAACACTGTTTTAACTATTTGGGGCCCCATGTCATTTTCATTTCATTTTGTAAAAAATGGCTGCTAGAGTTTTGATAGGATTGCCTTGAACTTGTGCACTGATTAGGGTAGTAGTGACATCTTAGAAATAGTATCTTCCAATCCATGAACACGTCTTCTTAATTTTAGTGTCTTCTTATTTTTGCAGGTCTTCTTTGATTTCTTTCATCAGTGTGTTTCAATTTTCAAATGAAACTGTTGCCTTTTGATTAAATTTATAACTGGATATTTTATTCTTTAATGTTATTATAAATGGAATTATTTTCTTAATTTCCATTTTGGATTATTCAGTGCTGGTATAGAGAAATACAAGCAAATTTTGCATCTTAATCTTATATCCTGAAACTTCATTGAATTTCTTTATTAGCGCCACAAATTTTCTTATAGAGTATTTGGGATTTTCGGTATAAATATCATGTCATATGCCATAAAGTTAGATGTAAAAAATGCATTTGACAAAACCCAGAGCTCTTACCAGATAAAAATACTCATAAAAGTAGTAATAAAAGGAAATATTCCAATCTGATAAAGTCTATTTTAGAAAAAAACACAATTAGCATCACACTCAGTAGTGAGGAACCTAAAACTTTTCACCTACAATCAAGAAAGAGCTGAAGATGCTGCTTTCACCACTGCATCACCCTGGTCCCTCCTGTCATGGATGTAACTACAGAGACTCTCAGTGCAGTGAATTAGAAATCCACACACATCCAGGCACAAGGACTCAGAATTGCATAGACACTGAGCTGAACAGAAGTGGCTGAGGCATGCCACATACAACAGTGCCCCAAGGAGAAAGCAAAAAGAGAGAAAGAGTGAGAGAGCTTGTCACAGGAATGTTTGTAAGAGGTGCACACATTCAATCCAGTCTCTGTTGGACCACATACACACAAAACAAACCTTTCTGGATTGTACCACCTTTCTGGTTTAACTCCATCTAGGTCTCTAGGGTGGTTTACTCTACTAGAGAAGAAACCAGAGTCAGAAAATCCGCATAGCAATAAGGAGAGGAGAAGCTGCACTGCTATCATACAAGACAGGTTCCAGAATGGAAAAGTGTAAGGAAATGGTGGTACTGAATGAGGAAGAGAATTTAAACAAAACAGAGGAGCTGGTGTTCTAACTTGCTAGCTGCCAGAATGCAATAAGTCAGAAATAGAATGGCTTTTATAAAGCAGAATGTAGTAAGTTGCTAGATTATAGTTCTAAGGCTGTAAAAATGTCCCAATTAAAGTGAGTATATACAAATGTCCAATTTAAGGCATTCAGGGAAAGACACCTTGTTCAAGAAGGCCAATAATGTTCAGGATTCCTCTCTCAACTAGAAAGGCATATGGTGAGCATAGGGATGTCTGCTAGCTTTCTCTCCAGGCATTTTGTTCGTGAAGCTCCCCCAAGAATGTTTTCCTTCTTCATCTTCAAAGGACTCTGGCTTTGTGAACTCTCATGGTTCTTGTGCTCTGTTTTGGCTCTCTCATGGCTTTAAAAGGGATTCTCCTCTTTTAAAGGATTCCCGTAAACTAATCAAGACCCACCTGGAATGGGTGGAGTCACAACTCCATGGAAGCCATTTAACCACAATTGGGTGAGGCATTTCTCCCCTGGAAATAATCTAATCAAGTTTCCAATGAAGAGGGTTTAAAAGAAATTACTGCCTCCACAAATGGATCAGGATTAAAACATGGCTTTTCTAGGGTATACCATCCTTTCAAATTGGCATAGTTGGTTAGAAAATTCTGCACAAAGACAAACAGGACAGATCAAGATTCCCAGTGAAGCATAGAAGGAAAAGCTTTTTTCCTGAAACTGAACTAATTGAAAAAAATAAATAAATGAAAAAGACAGTATTTAAAAACTGGGTTGTATAACCAAGGAAAGACTCAAGTGAAGAGCTGAGAAAATCTGAACATGCGCTATGCTAAAATTCCACAATAAGTTGGACCAAGTGTCAAAGAACAGCCTGAATACAAAGCCGATCAACAATGAAAAACAAAGACAAGAATGGGTAGCTGATGCTCAGAATTAGCACTTCAAAATAATCAGAAGCCCAGATATCAGAAAAAAAAAAAGATTTGCAAGTCATATTAAGAAGCAGAAAAATATGGCTCAGTCAAGGGAATAAATTTAAAATTTCAGAGGAGTCACAGAATTTGGAACTAATCAAAAAAGTTTAAAAAAATCCTAAATTCAAGGAGATGAAGAAAAATATGAATATATAGCTAAATGATATTAAAAAGACCATGTATTCATATAAAGAAAAAATTGAATGTTTAAAAAGAAATGTAGTGTGGGCCAGAGTGGCTTTCGTCTGCCATGCCAGAGACCCAGGTTCATTTCCCAGTGCCTGCCCGTGCAAAAAAGAAAAAAGAAATATAACAGAAATTATAGGAACAAAAGGTAACAGAGTAGAGATGAAAAATACACTGCAGGTATACAACAGCTGATTTGAACATGCAGAAAAAGAATCAGGGAACTAGGAGACAGGACAATAGAAATCATGCAGAAGAACAGAAAGAGAAAAGAATAGAAAAAATTGAGCTATATATCAGGGATTTGAATGACAGAATGAAGCATGCATAAGGATACCCATATATAGCATGGGTATCCCAGAAGGAGAAATAATAAGGGGCAGAAAAAACATATGAGGAAAAAGTGGTTGAAAATTTTGAAATACTTACATATATATGACCAATCTAAGGCATCCAGGGAAAGATACCTTGTTTCAAGAAGGCTAATATATATATATATATATCCAAGTAGCACAATATACTCCAAACAGAATAAAAACAGGTAGACCTACTCCAAGACATACTAATCAGAACATTAAATGCAAACTATAAAGAAAGTATTCAGAAATCAACAAAAGAAAAGTGATTCATCATGTAAAGGAATCCTTAATAAGATTGAGTGTGGATTTCTCATTAGAAATCGTGGTGGTGAGAAAATAATGGTATATTTAAGGTGGTGAAAGAGAAAAACTGCCATCCAAAAATACTTTATCTGGCAAAATTGTCCTTCAAAAATGAAGGAGAGTTTAAAATACTCAGAGATAAACAGAAATTGAGAGAGCTCATCAACAAAAGACCAGCAGGCTTTAAGGAAAACACTGGAGAGTGGTTTGGAGTAGTATGATGAAACAAAGCTCCTCAGTGTAACTAGAAGGGTAAATGCAAAACCCAAAAGTCCTCTATCCTCATTATACAATTCTACTCTTTTTCCCATAATAGTCAAAATGCAATTAATCAAGAAAAAGGCAAGTTTCCTGATAATGGACATGAAATTAAAAGAGATAATATGGGAAAAAACAATATGAAGAAGTTAAACATAGGGATATGGAGCAGAGAACATGTATGCTGTTGAATCTAAGTTGTCTTTTTTCAAGTTAGTAGGTTATAGATGTAGGTTATGAAAAACAGGCCACAAGTAACCAAATAGAAAGTATTTTGAAAATATAGTGTAAAACGTAAATGAAAAGGGATCATCGTGATATATCACGAAAGATCATCCATACATAAAAGCAGACTACAATAAAGGAAAAGTAAGTCAAAAAAGGTATGACATTAAAAAAAAAGGAGAAATGGCAGAAGATATTATTGCCTTTATAATAATAACACTGAATGAATAAGAGGATCAAACTCCCCAATCAAATGACACAGAATACATAAAAAAGCATCATCCAATCATGTTTTTTATAAAAGAGACTCACTTTGACACAAAGACACAAATAGGTTGAAAGTGAAAGGTTGGAAAAGTTAATCCATGAAAATAGTAACCAGAAGAGAGTGGAGGTAGCTATACTAATATCAGACAAAGTGGAGTTTAAATCAAAAGATGTTACAAGAGACTAAAAAGGGCACTATGTATTAATAAGTGGGGCAATCCACAAAGAAGAAATAACAAACATAATTATTCATTCACTTAACCAAAGTGCCCCAAATATATGAGGCAAACACTGACAAAACTAGAGGGAGAAACAGACTCTCTACACTAATAGTTGGAAAACTCCAAATACCACCCTCCTCAATAGACAAAGCATCTAGCAGAAGATGAATAAGGAAAAAAGAGAACTTGAGTAATATGATAAATGGTGTAGGTCTAAAAGATATATAAGACTATTGGATCCCCAAATAGCAGTATAAACATTCTTCTCAAATGCACATAGCTTGTTGTCCAGGATAGGCCACATGTTGGATTATAAAATAGGTCTCAATAAATTTAAAGAATTTGAAATATACAAAGCAGTTTCTTTGATCATAATAGAATGGAGCTGAAAATCAGTAATAAGCAGAAAATTGCAAAATCCACAAATATAGGGAAGTTAAGAACACTCTTTAACAATCAATGGATCAAAGAAGAAATCACAAGGGAAAGCAGTAAAAATCTTTAGATTAATAAAAATTGAGCACAACATATCAAAACTTGTGGGATGCAATGAGGACAGTGCAGAGAGAGAAATTTATAGCCTTGACTGCTTACATTAAAAAAGAAGAAAGAGGCAAAATTAAAGATCTAACTGCACATCTGGAAGAAATAGAAATAGAAGAGCAAATTAAACCCAACATAAGAAGAAGGAAATATGTAACAAAGATTACAGCAGAAATAAATGAAGCAGAATTTTATAAAAAAGAGAACATTAATGAAACAAAGACAGTTCTTTGAAAAGATCAATAAAATTGGCAAACATTTAGCTAGATTGATAGCTACTAAAAGAAGGAGAATTCAAATAAATGAAATAATAAATGATAAGGGGCATTACTGCTAATCTACAGAAATAGAAAGGATCATAAGAGGATACTGTAAACAACTATATGTCAACAAATTAGACAACCTAAATGAAATGAGCTAATTTCTAGAAACACGCAAACAACCTGCACTGACTCTAGAGGTCATAGATCTCAATAGACTAATTAAAATAAAGATACTAAATCAGTCATCCAAAACCTTCCAACAAAGAGAAGCCAAGGACCAGATTATTTTACAGATGAATTCTACCAAACCATTCCATGGAAGATTGATCCTGTTCAACAATTCCAAATCAAACTCTCTGAAAAATGGGAAAGGTAGGGAACACTCTCTAACTCATTCTGCAAGGTCAACATCATCATCATACCAAAGCCAGACACAGATACCACAAGAAAAAACTACAGACCAATATCTGTTATGAATATAGATGCAAAAATACTCAACAAAATACTAGTAAAACTATAGTTAGTTGTAAATTTATAAAAATGTTCTTTCATGAACTATAACAAATGTACCATTAGAGTAAGGGGTTAATAATAGGGTGGGTATATACGAGCCCCATATTTTAAGTATTTTATTCATGATATTTCTGTAAACCTTCAACTTTTTGAATAAAAAAGTAAACAAAAAAGAATGCATTGTGTGGCAAAGCCAATATACACTCCCCTTTTTTCTCTAAGTGAATTTTGAGGAGTTGGGCGGAATGTTCCTAGCAAAAAATACTTTTTTCCACATATAATACATGGGGGATGGAGGGTGAGGATGGGAGGAAAAGAGCATAACTCTGGCCAATGACATGTAGCAGAAATGAGTTGGTAAGTTCTATAAAACCTGTAAGATTTTATTAAAAGCTGACAAATGCAGATATTGCAAATGCAGTTTATGCTTGCTTTGAGCATAATAATGTTGGCTGGACCTGCAGCTGCCATCTCAAAATCATGAGGGAAAAAATAATGTCAAAAATGATTAAAAATAAATATTAGATAGCATATTTTAAGCAAAATCATGAAATCCTATGCAAATAATATGAAAATTTTATGTAAAGATGCATTTTGACAGGGAGATGATCAGAATTATTGCAATAATTTTAGAATGACATGCATAATATTTACAAATATGCAGTTTTTATTTCAAATATGAGAAAATTTAACAGTATTTTTTGTACTTTAAATAATTATTATATAATAGTATCTTGAATATATCTCAGGCAAATACATCTCAAGATTCTACATAGAATATTCATGTTTACAATGAAGAATAACTTGTTGAATTTGCACAGAGAAGAATTAAGCCATGAAAGTAGAGAACAGCAGCATACAAGGGATTCTTCTTGTGCCCAAGAGGATCTGACTCATTACTGACACTTCACCCTCTTAGATTTCAAATAATCTGTCCCTGGGAATATAAAATCATTCCTGCCCAACACCCTTCTGTACCACCTTCAAGCTCAAGAGGGATTATTGGAGCAACGAGTATCTTCTGATAGCCAGAAAGACACTTTCTAGGACAGAAATTATTCTCAATGCCCATCCTGGCTGAATTACTATGGAGTCCAAGGGTAGATCTGGCTCCTGAGTCTAATGTCAATAATGACATCTATGTTCAAATATCTTCTGCATGGAGGATACCTGGGAAAAGGATTTGGAGTATCTGATTTGTCCCATAATCCCTATTTTTGGGTTTCTGTTTTAAGAATTTGACAGCTTCAATCAACCTCAAATTCAGGAATATTAATGAGTATCAAAAAATTAAGTTCTGTCAGTCATTAGTAGCTCTTAAAGGGACTATGTGCTCCTAGGAAGAGGAAGATAGAATTGATAGGTAGAAAACCATGAAAAACAGTTCCAGAAATAAATTAAAAATGCAAATGGTGGAACATGCCCTATATGCCATTTCCCAATTTAAAATGGTTGTTAATTCTTATTTAGCTTAATTCTTTCAATCTGTGCTACCACTGTTCAGGATATATTAGCCTTTGTGTGGAGTCAGACAGGAGTGTACAAAATGATTGGCACTTCCACATATACCCCAAACCCCAAACCAAATCCATCTTGAACCAAAATAATTTTGTTTTTCATTAATGCATATGGTTGTACTTTCAGTAAGATTTTATTTGAAGAAAAAATTCCATGATTATAAATAAAGGCAGAGAAATTACTGAGCTAGACCAGTGGACTCTTCAAATATTAATATGGATTTAGTTATAAATGTCATGCCATTGTAATATATCATAGGCATTCTAATGCATGTTTCCTAGATAAAAATATTACAAGTAATATATATATAATGTTTTAATGTTAATTATTATTATATAAGATTTTTCTTTTCATAAAATATATTAATAGCAATATTTTAATGGAAAGAATGGGAATGTTTCTGTTTCATTTTTTGACATACTTAAGCAATTTGTGGGTTAGAAATTTATAAACATCTTTCTAATATGTTTATTTCAAAAATTTGTTTTAATAATTATTATACCTGTATGAGTTACCATTAAACATATTGAGATCTATTGAAGAAGAAAGGTCACCACTGGTTGTGATGACTTTATCCTGATCAACAAAATTAACCCAAGCAACAATTATTCATGGGTTTATATTAAAATTTAGCTAATAAATATTTACAAACTCAGGGAAATTTTTTGGTATTATTAGCAAATTGTTTTAAACGTCTCCTTATTTTCTTCATTTGAAAGATTTTTAAACAGATAAGAAAATTCAGTATCCAGTAGCCTTGTTAAAATTTTTATGTGTTGTATAAGAGAATTTTAAGGTAATGTACTAACTTTACTTTTGACAATAAAATCACATAACTAACACAATTTGAAATATTTGTTTTTAAAATGACATAACCATAGTTCAGGTTTCTTTTCCAAAGCACATTTTTCTCTCTCACTGCAAAAGGTTACCTTTATGTTAATTAATTTTAAAACAGTTCATTAGGATATTATTGACAGTCACTTGTCATCCAACAAAATGTCAACAAATTGGGAGCAGTACTTTTAGAGCAGTTTTATACACACACCGTATAATCCATTCAAATATACATCTAATGGCTTTCAGTAGAATCACAGATTTGTGCATTCATCACCACAATAAAATTTACAACGTTTTCATTCCTCCAAAAAGAAGAAAACAAAAGCATATCCTTTATACCTCCCTTTTATTGACACTTAGCTTTGGTATGGTACCTTTGTTAAAACTTACGAGAGAATATTGAAATATTACTCTTACCTATAGTCCATAGTTAGCATTAGTTGTATTTTTTTGCCATATACTATCCTATTATTAATAACTTTTAATGGTGATGTATATATGTCCTAGTTTATGCAGAAAATTCTTATGTTTGGACTCAACTACATTTATTGCCCACAACAGGGTTTAATTGTTATACTATCCCATATTTCATTCTTTAGTTTTCATTCTACTAGCATACAAACCTAAACTTCCCCTTTCAAATAAAATCACAGACAAAATTCAGTGCTATAAATTACACTCATGGCAATGTGCTACCATTACCTCTCTCTATTTCCAAACATTTACAATCCACCTTATTGAAAATTCTGTCAACTTAAGCATCAGTTCCCCATTCTCATTCCATCTCATGGTGACCTACATTCTAGATATTAACTCCATGAGTTTGTTCATTATAATTATGTCATATTTGTGAGATCATGCAATATTTGTCTGACTTATTTCACCCACCATATGTCCTCAAGGTTCATCTACGTTGTCACATGTATCAGAACGTCACCAGTTCTTACAGCTGAATGTATTCCATCATATGTACATCCCGCATTTTGTTTATCCGTTCATTGGTTGATGAACAATTGGGTTGTTTCCATCTTTGGTAATTGTAAATAGTGCCACTATAAAAATTGGCATGGAAAGGTCTAGTCACATTTCTGCTTTCAGTTCTTCTGAGTATATACCCAGGAGCAGGATTGTTGGATTATCGCTGGTATTCCTTGCTAACAATTTTATATTTATTTAGCTTCCCGAGGAACTGTCAAACTGTGTTCCAGAGTGACTGTAACATTCTCCATTCCCAGGAGCAGTGAATAAGTATTCTATTTCTCTACATCCTCTCCCACACTTGTTGGGACAAGATTTTGACAAGGTTGCCAATAGTGGTTCTCCTAGTAAGTGCAAAAGTATAGTTCATTTTGGTTTTGATTTGCATTTCCCTAATAGCTAAATGTTCTTTGACTCAACTTGTGGTTTATCCCTGAGAATAATCTGTAATAATCTACAAGCACATCCTGCTGTTTTAGGGCCCAATGTTCTGTATGTCTGTTAACTATATTTCATGTGTCATCTTATTGAACTTCTCTATTTCCTTATTGATACTCAAATTAGATGTTCTATGTATTGATGAGAGTGGTGTATTGAAGTCTCCAATGATTATTGTTGTGATATCTATTTCTCCCTTCAGTTTGCCAATAATTTGCATCATGTATTTGGAATGCCCTTGTTAGAGGCACAGATAATTATGATTTTTATTTCTTCTTGATAATTGCCCTTCATTAATAAATAATGTCCTTCTTTGTTTCTTAAAACAGTTTTGCCTTAAAGTCTATTTTGTCTGATGTGAGTATAGCTACCCCTGCTTTTTCTTGGTTACTGTGTGCTTGGAATATCTTTTTCAAATCTTTCACTTTCAGCCTATTTGTGTTTGGGTCTAAGATGAGTCTCTTATAGACAGCATACAGTTGGATCATATCTTTTATCCATTCTGTCAATCTTTATCTTTTCATTGGGAGTTTAATCCATTAACATTCAATGCTATTACTGTAAAGATAGTACATATTTCAACCATTTTAACCTTTGGCTTTTATATTTCATATCTTATTTGTGTTTCTCTTTTTACTATTTTAGTTACCCTTATTGATAACCTTCATTTCTGCACACTTCTCCATTGCTCTGTCTCCTGTCTTTCCTTTCAGCCTGCAGAACTCCCTTTAGTATTCTTTTACAGCAAGTTCCTTGTGAATGAACTCTTGTATTCTGTTTATTTGTGAATATTTTAAACTCCCCCTGAGTTTTAGAGGAATGTTTTCCAGATAAAGAATTCTTGATTGCTAGTTTTTCTCTATCAATACTTTAAATATATCATACACCTTGCTTCACCCTTCATGGTTTCTGATGAGAAATCAGAACTCAGTCTTATTGAGCATCCCTGTATGTGAGGAATTGCTTTCCCCTTGCTTCTTTCAAAATTATCCCTGTCTTTCACATTTGACATTCTGATTAATATGTCTTAGTGTCACTCTGTTAGTATTTATTCTGTTTGAAATATGTTGTGCATATGTATATATATTCACGTCTTTCATAACAGTTGGGAAATTTTGGGACATTATTTTCACAGATATTCTTTCTGCCTCTTTTCCCTTCAGTTCTCCTTCTGAGACACCCATTACACACATATTTGTGCAATTCATTCTGTCCTTTAATTCCCTGAGAACATGTTGAATTTTTTTTTTCCATTCCTTTCTCCTCTCTTCCGTCCATAACATTCTAGATCTCCTCTCTTCTAGTTCACTGATCTTTTCTTCCACCTGTTCAAATCTGATGTTGTCTACTGGGAAAAAAAATATCCTCATGATATGAGGAAAATAACTTATATAGTCTTTACTGTGTATTTTTATCCTCATCTGGTATGGCGTTCATTCTCATAAGTTCTATTATTTTTCTTTACTTACTTTCAAATTCTTTTTTTATGATCACCCAGTGTCTTCTTAATAATCTATATCCCTATAGCCATATTTTCTTAATCTCTTTGAGTTGATTAGGAGATTTGTTTGAACATCTTTGGTTAGTTGTTTCAAATTCTGTATCTCCCCTGATTTTAATTTGTTCCTTTGACTGGGCCATATCATTCTGGTTCTTAGTATGACTTGCAACTTTCTGCTGATGTCTAGGCATCTGGTTATATTGAAGTCTTTACTCTGATAGTCCATTTCTCTCTCTTGAGTAAGGTTTTATTAATTAACTCTGTGTTAAGGCTCTTCTTTGACACTTGTTTCAACTTACATTAGATCTCTAGAGGTGCTAGTACTTAAATTGTCAAAACAGGGCCAGAAATCCAAGGGTACACAGACCAGTTCCAAAGGGCCCTGAAGAGGGTCATGAAAGATGCCAAGCCCACCTTTTATTTTTTACCTTTGACTCCCATATAGTGCCAATTCTTGGCCTTCCCAGCAGATGGCGCTCGTCAGTAAAGCTTACTCCTCAGCCTTAAGGGGAGATTGTCTTTTTTAACATCCACCAACGTGCTGAAACAGCTGCAGAGATCCTGTCCTGGGTAGGCTAGAGCTGTGATTCAGAGCGCCAAGAGAGAAGGTCAAAAACTCACCATGGAGAAGCCACACACAGCCCTTGACTGTATCCCCTCCCTGTTTCTAAGAGGGAAGACTTTCATGCCCCTTTCCATCTGGGGCAGCCACCCATGGACCATATCTAAGGTGAGACTTGAGAGTGGGGGATGGGTGCTGGCCACTGCCAGGATAGCAATTCTCTCACTTCTTTTTTTTTTTTTTAAAACATGGGCAGGCACCGGGAACCAAACCTTGGTCTCTGGCATGGCAGGCGAGCACTCTGCCTGCTGAGCCACCGTGGCCCGTGCAATTCTCTCACATTTTTACTTCAGCTTCTCAGTCTCCTTCCCCACTCTTTCCTGGATCCTATAAGTTCTTCTTTAGTCCCAGAAACCTAAGAACCATTGGTTCAGACAGTTTCTGCCCTCCACTGGCTGTTTTTGTAGGAAAAGTGTGTCCTTTAATTCCCTAATCCATCATCTTTCCCAGAAGCCCAGAGTACTATTTTTATTAAAAGTACATAATGTATTTATTAAATTTGACAACTCTTTTGAAGACTACATAAGGTAACTAGTAAAATATTGTTTTGCACTAAAATTTTTATGTTTACAATTCACCTCAATATAAAACATAATGAAGAATCTACAGTTTGAAAGTGCTTCATTACAAAATTAACCATATTTTGTGTATGTTAGTACACAGTTATAATATGTCCAAATAAGTGAAAACAAATGCAACGTGAGGGCAATTTTACCAAACTTGCAGTGTGGAAGTCACATCTGTCAGAGAATATAAGCTCCATGAAATTGGTGAGAATGCCAATGGTAAGATAAACAGCAAACTGGAAAAAAAATGCTCTCATGATTTAGAAAATAATTACTATAGCGTTTACTCCTATAGAACATATAAAATCTATTCTAAGAAGTATGCTTCCTACCTTGTAGATAAGCCCTCTCAACTCTGGGAGCAGTACATGTCTATTTGATCTCTGTTAGAATAATGTCTATACACCATTACCAGAGAAAGAGTAAATCTCATCCAATTAATGCTCAGAAAGTTTTATGTGCTCCCACCTAGCATCAGATAATGTTCAGTTGAATGACCATGGCTACCATAGCCTATAATTTTCATATATATATATATTATACTTTCAAAGTGATCTTCCCCAGAAAAATGAAATATATATATATATATATATATATATATATATATATATATATATATATATCCATCTTATTGAGAGACTTACTTTTCACTGAATATGGTTTATGTTTCCCTGTGTTGGGGTTTTTGTGCTTCATTTCTTTTTCTTGACTTTCCACAATCATTGCCTACAAGTCCTAATTCTTTCAAATACACCTCATCCATAGACTCTTCATTTTCATTCCCCTTACTCTATCAATTAGGACTGTCCTGTATGTGAATGCGCTTACTTAAATGGGTGGACTGTCTTTGTTTTATTATTTATTTGGTAATATACTCTTTTTCTGCTACTATATCTAAGGAAAGGATCATGCTTTGCTCATATTTATGTTCATTTAAGTGCACATATCTTGATGTATTATGTGCTTCATAGATTTTGGCTCATTAATACAAGAAAAAATAAATAGAACTGTTTCCTAATGTACTTGCTCCAGCAGCATGTAAAGAACAACCTGTCAATTCATAGGCTTTCTGACACTCTAGATCAAGAACAACAGTAAATTGTCTTTCTTTTGTATACTTGGTTGATTATAAGCTATTGCTTTATTCATAATAATCATTATGCATTTTATTAATATTACTGTTATAATTTTATATTGATTTCATTATTTTCATAGGGGAATTACACGTAGATTAATAAAACATAAAAAACTACAGATGCTGTCATAATAATTTGTGATCAAAAAGGGAAAATATGTTTAAAAAACCTTTAATTACAGGCAAAAATAATCAAGTATAATATTCACCCAATGAGAGAAACATTCTGTACCATAAGTGTTAAAAGTCTTGGTAAGTTCAATGCACAATTTTCCTAGGTATTCATTCAGGTAATGTAAATAGACCTTGAACTTGACATTCCAGAAACCTACTTACAACATCCTGGAAAATAATGATTTGCTTTTTAAAGTTATTGCTAAGCATTCAGCCACATTTCTTTTTAGAAATAAATTATTTTCCCAATTAAACTGGAGAACTGAAAATGGTTTGTTTCTATTTTATGTGATAACTCCACATGGCAAAATTATGACTACATTCCAAATAACACAAAGAAATTAAAATCTAGCTTAAGGACAACTTTTCTGAAATATAATTTTATGATTATAATAAATATTTCTTCATTACAATTTGTGTTATCTGTTGATAGAAAGTGCATTAGATTATCAGTGGGCATTGAAAGCTGTGCTATAGATTTTAAATTGGGCTCTTATAAAATATTTCAATGATGCAAGAATTGACTCCTAAGAATTGTTTGAGAAAATCTTAGGAAGAATAATATTTTAAAATAAATTCTTCTGTCTTCAAGTATCTCATTTTGTTTCTATTAAATTGTGCTTTTTGTTGATTGCAATATTGCTTATTTCTAAGGTAAGCCACAAAAATTTTGAATAGCAACAACATATTCATAGGATGGATTGTTTGTCTCAAAACTAGGATTTAGTTATCTTAGTTAAATGTTATTAAAGCATTTATTTTACCAGGAAGAAGTGAAATGTCCAAAATGTGCAGTTGCCTCTTGCTTTCTTGAATCAGTGGATAGCATCTAGAATGAAATAATATTATAATGAGGTTATTTACTACATAGATAAGGGGCAGAGTTCTAAAATGATGGTTCTAACAAAAGGGAAATTCTTCAACCCTCAACATCAAATATGCCTGTTTGAAAAAGATTATCATTGGAAATATTGGTAAATGTGTTAACAAGGCACACAAAGCTTCTTTATGTGTACGTGTGATGAAAAAGTAATATGGGATCTTATGAAAGTTATTTAACTTGTTGCAATTCTGAAGAACAAATTAGGGCATGAGATATGAAAAAGGTGAGCAGGTTACTTTCGTTTTCTGAAAAAATTTCAAAATAATTGTAAATCATATAGCCCTGCTCCAGTGGGAAACATCAGAAAACTTTTATTCAGGATAATTTATTGATAGATTGACTGATTTATCCACTAAATGAACATTGAGTTTCAATATATGTTATGCCTGTGACAGTGCTAAGCCCTGAAGAAAAGACCTCTTACCTGGCCTCAAGGAGCACCAAGCCTAGTTGAGGACATAAACGCAGTAATCAAAGTGGATACAGATTATGTGAACAGGGAGAAGGGGCTCTGTTTTCCAAACTAGAGTAAGTTTAAAACAGCTTCCCAAATGAAATGACACATGGACTGCATTTCAGTAGGTGAGTAGATAACTTCACTTCAGTCAGGGGTAAAGCACATTCCATACATAAGAGGCAGTAAATGTTGGTATAAGCTAGCATGGTGTGCCTGGGGTTGGAATCAAATTTGGAACTTGGGAAGCACTGGATGCAAGATGTTGTATGACTCAATCTGTGCATGGGAAACAGAATGTAGACCAGGGCTCTTGACTATTATATGAAGTGCCGTGAAAATAATAGAAAAAACCCAAAAGATTTAAACAAAGGAGGAGCATTCTTAAAATGCATTTTAGAAATGCATGGGGTGATTATGTAGACTGTAAATTTGCATGGGGTAGGTAGAAAACAGAAAGACTGTGTGATGGTTTGAAGCTGTATGTACCCCAGAAAATTGTGTTCTTAAAGTTAATTCATTCCTGTTGTGTGGATCAGTTTTATGCAGGATTTTTTGAAGCATAGAATATTAAGCTATGATGTGACCCACCTCATTCAGTGTGGATCTTAATTATCTTGGTGGAGTCCTTCCTTATGAAATAATGAAATTTGGACAAAGAGAAAGCCACAGAAGCAAGAAGCTGAAAGCAATGAAACCTGGTAAAAGAGAGAGACTAGTTAACACCACTATGTGCCTTACCCTGTGATAGAGGAGTCCAGGATCACCAGCAGCTAGTCTTCAAGAAGAGGCATTATCTTGATGATTCTTTGATTTGGACAGTGTTATGGCCTCAGAGCTTTTAGGCTGTAAACTAATAAATTCCCATTTCTAAGAGCCAGTACCATTTTATGGTATCTTCTTTCAGCAGCAAAGCAATCTAGAACAGACTACTAAAACAGAAAACTAAAATTAAGGTCCTATATGACCTTGAACATCCTTCTTTTACTAATGCCACGTACAACTTTTCTTCCCAGTTTACTCTGCTCTGGCCACCTGGCCTCCGTGATCACTCATGAACATGATATGTACTTAAGACTTGCACTTTCAGTTTCTCCAGCCTAAAAACACTGTTTTCATGATCATCCATGAGGCTTTCTGCTGAACATCATTCAGAACACTGTACAAATTTCACCTTATCAGACAGCCTATTTGTTTAGCATCTCCTTTACCATCACCTCATACTGCATTGTTCTCCATCTCTTTATTTACTTCCCTGTTCTACATAGCACTTATTCCTACCCGATATAATTTATAGTATTTTATTCTGCATTTGCTAGGATGCAATTTCCATGAGAGAAAGACCATTGATACATTACTATAAGGACCCAGGGCCTGGGCACCATCATCTCCATTTTGAGAGCAAGTCACTGCATACAGCTACCTACATGATGAAGCCAGGCATTAAAGGTCAAAGAGTATATAACTCCCCTCCCTTAATCACTGTTGGTAACCAACTCTCACAAGACTCTGCTGAACCAAATCTCACAAGAGTCTGCTGAAACCCCATTGTAACCAAATCTCATGGGATTCTGTTAAACTTTATACGCTTCGCTCTTGGTACTCCTTTCTCCCTTGGTTTTGGGCAGAATTCAGACTTCCATTTCCCAAATGGTTGCCATTGGGATAATTATTCTCCTGTCCATAAGTCCCTAATTAAAATCCATGATTAATCTTCTGTTTGGGATGTTCTTTGGTCTTGGGGTTCTGCTGTGCTGGAACATTTGGTGAGCCAGTCAGGCCAATGAGCTGCTGGCCATAGAGAGCAGCTGGAGAAAGGAAACACTGCAGGGGCAATCCCAGGATGGCCTGCTTCCTTGATGTGGAGAGGGGTTACCCACTTGCTTGATCATGCTGCAGTCAGTTTGCCACTATTGTGTGTGGGATGGCTAGCTACAGCTAACTGCCTCCGAAAAACAGAGAAATTATTAGATTTGAAGGATGCATTGAATGGGAAGCTACACCACATAGATAGGAGTTTGAAATATTGACCTGCTGGTATGTTAGAATAAGAGGACATAGATTGCCCAAGGGGCACATAAGGCATGTCCTGACTTCCTATGACTGGGATCCAAAGGGTTGGGATCCCATAGATTCTTTAGATCTGATGATAAAAAGGAGTAAAAAAGGAGTTTGGGAGGCAAAGTGTGGGGTGACAGTACTTTTTTATGTCATGGTTCCAGAGGTTGCCTCTTTACTACAAGGAATTAGCACTCAATTATTTAGTATTCTCTTAAATAGGGTCAGTGAAACCATTTTTACTGTCTTCTGGGAAGGAAAATAAAGGATTTTCTTCATGCTTCCATGAGGCTATTTACATAGTCTGACCATCTGCCACAGGCTCATAGCAAAGGATTCAGCTAAGTGGAAAAATGTAACTCGATTTCATCATATCTATGATAGCATGTTAACTAGTAACTCTTTTTCATAACTGAAAGAAGCCTTAGGCTCATTGCTATTCCATCTTAACAGCAGGGATGTGTCAATTGATCATAGTGGACTGGAATGCCTTGGCTGCCCTTCAAATTCTTTGGTATTATATGGTTGAGAGAGGCAAATTTGTTCCTTTTGTAGAATTGATAAGGTACAATGTTTTCCTATACCACATACACCAAAACAACTATTGCCTTTCTTGAGGTTGTTGGGGTATTGAAAACCGTTTTCTTCATTCAGCCCAAATGTTAAAACCTGAATATGTTTTGATTAGGGAAAGTTGTCCCCGGGAAGTAGATAACTCCCAGCAGGTTGCTTTTGAAAAGCAGATGGGCCATCACACTGTTTCATGTTTATTGGTTGGATGGAATGGTGGATCCAGATGTACCTTATGAATTAGATATGGCCAGTACCAATATTGACTTTGCATGGGTTTGTGGCAAAGGCAACAAGGAAACTGAGTTAAAAGAGTCAAACTGCAGTATAGTCCCTTAGGAAAACAGCTGTGTTCTGCCTATAATGTCTCACTGGAAGTTGAAGGACTAACTCGGAAATGCCCTGTGAAATTAGGAACAGCCATCCTCATACAGGGGTGGATATAGGACATTGCCACTAGGCTTCACTCTGGCAGTGCACAATTTAGCACATTAATGAAATGGTAAACTTATCTGCTAGGGTGTAGCATTTTCAATGATAGCCCCTTAAGTGTAGAAGTATCCTGAGACCAGTTTCTTATTTGGAAGAACAACACTTGCCCTTTCCTGCTGATCTTCCCAAGGTCTCCATGACCACTGTTGATGGATATGGCAGTATCTCTAAATCTACCTGGTATACTGAGGGATCATCACATAGTCAGCCTGCCACCCAGATGGCAGTGGCCATGCAAACCACTACAGACACTATATGGTGGGAAACTGAGGCTAAGGAAAGCAGCCAATGGGTTGAATTAAGTTCTGTATGGATGGTAATTGCTCATGAACCAGGAGATGCATTAACTATTTATGCTGACAACTGAGCTGTGTATGGGGCCTGGCAGTGTAGATAGCCATGTGGAAGAAAAAGTAATGACCCCTTTTGGGGAAATGAAATGTGGGAAGATATCAGAATACCTGTCATAAGCAAAAGGTAACCAAGTTTTGTGTCTCTGTCTATGTTCTAGTTTCCTAGCTGCCAGAATGTGATATACCAGAAACGGAATGGCTTTTAAAAAGGGAAATTTAACCAGCTGCTAGTTTACAGTTCCAAGGCCAAGAAAATGTCCCAATTAAAACAAGTCTATAGAAATGTCTGATCTAAGGCATCCAGGGAAAGATACCTTGGTTCAAGGAGACCAATGAAGTTCAGGGTTTCTCTCTCAAGTGAGAAGGCACATGGTGAAAACAGTCAGAGTTTCTCTCTCATCCGGAAAGCACATGGAGAACATGGTCAGGGTTCCTCACTCATCTGGAAGGGCAAATGGTGAACATGGTGTCATCTGCTAGCTTCTTCTCCTGGCTTCCTGTTTCATGAAGCTCCCCAGGAAACATTTTCCTTCTTCATCTCCAAAGGTCGCTGGCTGGTGGACTGTGCTTCTCATGGCTATGTCGTTCTGCTCTGCTCTCTGAATCTTTTTTTTCTTCAAAATGTTTCTTCTTTTATAGGACTCCAGAAACTAATCAAGACCCACCCAAATGGGTGGAGACACGCCTCCAACTAATCCAGTTTAACAACCACTCTTGATTAAATCACATCTCCAAGGAGATGATCTAATTACAGTTTCAAACATTCAGTACTGAATAGGGATTAGAAGAAACAGCTATCTTTACAAAATGGGATTTGGATTAAAACATGGCTTTTCTAGGGTACATGCATCATGTCAAGCCAGTACAGTCTATAACACTGATTCTTTACCTGGCAAAAGAAGCAGATTACTTAGAAAAAACTCTTAGCCTAACGCCAACATCATATGAGGCTGCTGAATGGTAGCATACAAAGACAGGGTACCAAGGGTACCAGACACTGTGGTGACTGGTAAAACAATTCCATCTACCCACCACCATACAACAACTGAAAGAAGACATGGGTACCTTCCCCTCTTGTTTGCTGTGATGCCCAAGTATGCTTCCATACCCACTCAGTCACATTGGTCATGAGCAGATTTCAGTCACCAAGGGGCAGATAAATTATATTGGGCTTTGTGCCAGTTTGAAATCATTATGTACCCCAGAAAATACATGTTCCTCTAAATCTGAGCCAATATTGTAGGGTGGAAACTTTGATTAGGTTGTGTCCATGGAGATGTGACAAATCCAATTGTGGTATGATCTTTGATTAGATTACTTCCATGGAGATGTGACACACCCAATTGTGGTGTAACCTTCTGATTAGATGGAAATGTGACTCCACCCATCCACAGCAAGTCTTGATTAGTTTATCAAGTCTTTAAGAGAGGTTGCAGGGAAAGAAAGGCTCAGAGCCAATATACATGTAGACATTTGGAGATGCTTAGAGTGCTTAAAGAGAAGCAGACACTTGGACATGGATGTTTGGAGATGCAGACCCAAGAAGACATCATCTGCCTCTCCGTGAGATGCTAAGCATAGTTTTGCCCCCAGAGAAGCCAAGTGAAGGTCCACAGTTTCTTAGAGAGGAAGTCACTGGAATAAGGAACTGAAAGCAACAGAATTGAGAACAAGGGTCAACAGATGCCAGTCACATGCTTTCCCATGGGACAGATCAGCCTTTCTTTGGAGTCAAGGTATCATTTTCTGAATACCTTGGTTTGGAAATTTTTATGGCCTTAGAACTGCAAACTTGTAACGGTAAGTCCTCATTATAAAAGCCAATCCATTTCTGGTATATTGCACTCTGGCAGCATTAGCAAACTAAGACAGGCCCCTTCCCTTATCTGAAGCTGCAAAATATGTCTTTACAATTGTAGATTTGGCTACTGGATTGTTACTGGCCTTCCCAGTAGGGAAAGCTTACTAAAGAGCTATAATACATAGCTTTGAAAAGCCCAGCACATTCTTCAGGGTCCCCACACATGTGGAGAGGAACAGGGAGACCCCCTTTACCAGACAGCTAACCCAAGTCTGGGCTACTGGACATGATATCTTATGGACATTTCATTTGCCTTACAACCTGAAAGCAAGGTTAACTGAAAAGATGAATGGGCTTTTAAAAGAGCAATTAAAATCTGATATATCAATCTCTGCAACAGTGGATATGCCAGTTATGAGCCTCAATTTATGGCCCTGTGAAGCTGCTTCTGCCTCTGTTGAACTGGTCATGGTAGGACCCATGCAGGCACTGTGAACTCAGGTAAACAAATCATCAATGCTACAGTCACAACAAGATAATGAAAATAACTTGCTCTTGCCTACACTACAAGCATTAGAAATTGGGGAAAATAAGGTTGATTTGACATGGTCCTGGCCAATGCAGCGCGACTGATTCGGAATCCTAGCCCATGGGGTATTGGGGTTGCCCAAAATTTGAGTATTAGGCCATGGTTTATACGCAAAATGGCAAAAGTTGTATATGTAACCAACCTGGAAACCCACCCCCATACCCCAAGGCACAGCATGTATGACTCTGTGGACTCATTATACCCAAGTTTACTGTGGATTTGGCTCCAGAAAGCTCCCTGCACAAAGGTGTAGTATCTTAACCCCCGTCATAGCACCCTTTCTCCAGGAACATTTCTGTCTACTAACCTCTCACAGTTCCCCATAAACATCTTTCTTTCTGCCCTTAGCATCATAGCAAATACTTTTCTGCATGAGTCTCTGCCATTGTCAGGTGCCACTGGCCACCTTATTTTCAAGCTGTACTATATGTAATAAACCTGCAGGCCTGGCAGAATTCAGCAATTTGAAAATCTGGAAAAGAATATTCTCATTTAGGATTAAGATCACAGGTTTTATCAATTATAAGTAGAATGATTTAAATCCCTTTCTTGGCCACTGAAGCTTTTGCTTGTGGAGTTATCTCTGTGTGAGCAACTCTTTAGGTTCTATTGTCTCTTATACTGTTAATAAATGCAATATCTACCCTATGGTCAAAGTAATCTGCCCTGTGGCGGTGGATTGTAAAAACCCAGGGTCCCAGTCCTGCCCTCTCTTACATTTTGAGACTGTCAATGCATGCAGCTGCCTACGTAATGGAGACAAACATTAAAGATCAAAGAATGTAAAACTTCCCTCCCCTAATCACTGTTGATAATCAGTTCTTATGAGAATCTGCTGAACTAAATCTCATGAGCATCTGTTGAAACCTTGCTGTAACCAAATCTCATGGGACTCTGTTAAACTTTATAAGCTGCCTTCTTGGCACACCTTTCTCCTCTTGGTTTTGAGTGGAATGCTGACTTCCATTTTCCAACTAGCCACCACTGGGAAGAATTATTCTCCTGTCCATAAGTCCCTAATTAAAATCCATGTCTAATCTTCTGTCTGGAGTGTTCTGTGGTTTTGGAGTTGTGCTAGATTGAACTGTTTATCCTCAGAACCTATAACAATACTTGCCATAAAGAAGATGCACAATAGTTATTGTTGAGCCAGTGTGCAATGAAAATAATAATGGTAATTAGGCTTACTGTTAACATTCATTAAATGTTTATTGTGTGTCAGGTGCTGGTTTAAGTTCTTGATATATATGATCTCAATGAAGCACCATAATCTGATGATGCTATTATTAATATTGCTCCCATTTATGAATGCAGCAGAGATTTGACAAAAGTCTTAATAAAGAGTTTGTGAAGAAATAACAGAGGAAATTAGTATTAAAAATATAGAGAGGTAAGTTTGAAAGGAGTTGGTGAGTGAGTGAAAAATAAAGGTTAATGCTTAGGATGTCTCTTTAAGTAACATTTGTTGGAGATTCTTGCCATCAAATCAGGAATACAGGAGAAGAAAATACTTTAATTGGCAAGACACTAGATTCAAACAGCATGATGACACCTTAACCATATGTTTTCCCTGTTAGTCTACATGGTTGTTCTTTATTTATACAAATAGTAATTGGCACAAAAAATATTTAGAATTCAGTAAGTTGAAATCTATTATCAAGACATTTTCATGTCTTAGAGGGGAGGCAGATTGCTATTTTCTTATTTTGGGGACTTCAAGGGGATAAATTCAAGTCAGAATAAAAATCAACATTTTTAAAGTAAGTATAGTTCTAACCTTGGGGACATTTTCATTGATATTGTTTTTTATTGTAAATTCTTAGGAATTCCTTATAACTGGTAAAGTAACATTAATGCTTCTTCTATAGTTGATTTTCTTTTCTTAATTAAAGCAACTGATTGCTTTTATAATCTACAATCTTCTCTATATATGGTTTACTTAGCTTAAGAAAAAATAAAATAGTACACTTGTTCTAGTTTGCAAGAAGCCAGAATGCAGTATATCAGAACTGGGATAGCTTTTTTTTTTTTTTTTTTTTTTTAATTTGCATATGGGCAGGAGGCACCAGGGGTCGAACTCCAGACCTCCAGCACGGCAGGTCGGAGCTCTGCCTGCTGAGCCACGGCAGCCGCCCGATAGCTTTTAAAAAGGGGAAATTAATGTTACAAGTTTAAAGATAAGGAAGTAAAAGTTTCCAAATTAAGGCAACAACAACACGTTACCTTCACTTAAGAAAGGTCAATTGGTCTGGAATATCTCTGTCAGCTGGGAAGTCACATGGTTGGCATCTGCTGGTCCCTTGCCCCTGGGCTCCATTGCTTTCAGCCTCTGTTCCTATGGGGGTCTTCACTTTGCTTCTCTGGGGCTTGCTTTCATCTCTTGATTTCCCTTGGATCTCTCCAGATTCTGGCTTGCTTAACATCTCATGGCAATGTCTGCTGAACTCCAAGCATCTCCAAATATCTGTGTCTCTATTTTCTAAAGCAGCTGTTCTCCAAGCATCTATATCTGCTCTCTCCATCAGCCCTGATGTTTGTGCCATTTCTTTGAGCTCTGATTCTCTCCAAAAATGTTTCCTCTTTTTAAGGTTTCTAGTAAACTAATCAAGACCCATCTAGAGTGGGCAGAGTCACATCTCCATCTAATTAAAAGGTCACACCCACAATTGAGTGTGTCACATCTCCGTGGAGATAATCAAAAGTTGCTTACCTACAGTACTGAATTAGGATTGAAAGAAACAGCTGCCTCCATGAGATTGAATCAGGATTAAAACATGGCTTTTCTTGGGTGCATAGTATTTTCAAAGCAACACACTGGTAAACTTCAAAACTCTCTTGTTCTATAAAGCCGTGACTTTGTGTGTGTGAACTAAATTATTCCACATCCTTAATGCAGAAAACTTGCAAAAGATCGTTTATATAATGAGTTCAAATTATTACTCCTCTATATGAAAATGTATCACATAGGTCTTTTGGTAATGAAAGGATATTGTGATTTCTGTTTCTCCTATGTCCAATTCTCTGCCACTCTGTGACACATATTGATTAACTAGAGCCACGTTCCATAATGCATTTAATTGGTTTCTCAAACATGTTTTCCTGAAAAAGAGCTGTATACAATGGTATACTGGAGCGCTTCCCAACTCTACTTTTAGTAATGTCACATCAGTGGTTTCATACAACCATGGTGGTTGTATTTATGCCAAGGAAATAAGTATTTGCCAATCAGTATATGTGTGATTGTGTGTGTGGTTACTTCTTCCTTGAAAGAGTTGATTGTTAAGCACATGACTATTTGTGTCCCACCATTAATTACTGGAACACTAAACCACTCTTATCTTAGTGAATCTACAAAAGTAAGAGTAGATAAGATAGTCTGGTGTTAGGAAAAAAATGCTCCAATGCCTCATAAAACCTTGTACAGGGAATACTAAACTAATCTGATTTTTTTTTGCAACTACTCTACTTTCTGAAATCATAAAAAGCAGTTGCTATTTAGTTAAACCAATAGACACATAAATGAGAAGTTTAAAGGGCTTGCGTGAATATTAGGTAAAGCAATGGATTTTTTAATAGAAATTATTGCATTTAACAAAAACAGAAGTTCTTTTCAGTTTTGCTTTTCTATCCAGAAAACCCTAGTTATTACAGATCTGTCATTTTATGTCTAAATACTGGAAATAACTCTATTTTTTTTCCACAGAGGTTTTGTTGATTAACAACTATTTCCAGAAATCTATGCTTTCAAAAATATTATCAAGAAAAAAATCAATGATTTAAAAAGCAAATGCAAAATTCTACATTTTTGAATTTAAAAAGTCTGTAAGTTAATAAAATAATAAACTTCTGTAAACATATACCAGTGTATAAACACTGTATTTGGTATTGCATTAATATTTTACATATTTTATTGAATTTTCCTGAAATATTTGGTTTATCATCATTTCCAGTTTTTATATGTGAAAACTAGGTCTTAGAGTGTTTCTTTTTACCAAGTGTTTCACAATTAAAAATTGGTTGTGCCTTTATTGGAACCAAATTCTGAGACCCCAGAACTCTTTCTCTCATCTGATTTTCTAATCTTACCTAATGCTGTCTATAATAAATATCTTAGGAAATGTGAGGTTACAGTGCTTTGTTGTTTGGTTAAATACTGGGCTAATTGATACCTTGGAGTTATTTCCAAGATGGGATCATCGTGTGCAATCAGTAACCTTGAGTAAAGGAGATTATGCTCCGTAATGTGGATGGGCCTCATCCAATCATTTGGAGGTCTTGACAGCAAGAACTGAGGGCTCTAGGGATCACAGGAATTTCTGCTTCGAGACTTTAGCATCAACTTTTACCATAATTTTCAGCCTACTAGCTTTCCTTAAAGAATATGCACTCAAGACTTCCACATCATCTTTAATGGAATTTCCAGTTTATGGCCTGCCTCACAGATTAGACTTGCTAGCTCTGCTATAAAATATTGTAAACACTTCTGCAACTTCTAAAACATTTTAACACCAACTGGGAAAACTACAGAACTCAAATACATTTCTGACTTTTAACTACCTAGACTTAGGCCAGACTCCTCAGGTTAAAGGAAATCCTCTACAAGATTGCCCTACAGGCCCCAGTTGAAAGTTGAGAGGGGTCCTAGACACCTGCATTTCTGACTGACTGGTAACAAATTTGGGGATATTAACCACTTCTTCAGGATTAAGTATTTGCTGGAATGGGTCACAGAACTTACTGAAAGTGCCATACTTATAATAATTTTACAATTGTGAAAAGATACAATTAAGAAGCCAAAAGAAGAGATGCATAGGGAAAGCTTCCTGCACAGTCGCGTATTTTCTCAATCATGAAATCTCACTTAAGCTTCTAGTGTCCTCAACCTATACCAAGTGTATATGGGATTTCATTATGAGGCATGATTGGTGGAATCGAACACAGGGTTGAACTTAATCTCCAAGGCCTTATCATGTGGCTGGTCTTCTAATGTGGTCAGCTCCTACTCTAAAACTGCAGGTGTACATAGACTAAATCCTCTCATATGGTTAGCAAAAGAACTATCAGGAGTGGTTTGGGCTCACCATGAATAACAAAAGGCACTACCATCATGGGAATTTCCAAAAATATAAAGTTTACCTCCCATTAACTGGGGACAAGGGCTAGCTACACTCCCACAATCCTGTGAGCTAATTCCTTATAAAAATCTTTATATATATCCTGTTCTGTTTCTGTTGAGAACCCTGGCTGATACAGGAAGAAATTGAAAAAGGGAAGGCATTTGAAAGGCATACAAAATACAAAACAGAATAGTGATATAGAAAATGAATTTTAGATGATAAAACTTGAGAGGCTCTGTTTAGTAATAGAAAGAGCACTGATTTTAGAGTCTGTTGGATCATCATGAAATTTCTTATTCCATCAGTCAGGTAAACTGAGCAAATATGGGAAAATTCCTCAGCCTTTCTGGACCTCAGTGTTATCATTTGTAAGAAAGAAATGAAAATTAAAAATGAAACTGCATAAAAAGCATCTAGTGGAGACCCAGGTAATTGTGAGTGCTCAATAAGATCCCAATAATGTTATTCTTGAAATGTGAGTCAAAATAATAAAATGAAGAGAACATAAATATCAATATTGATTTTTTCCCTTTTAAGCAATTTTCAATTAAACTAACAATATTTTTAAAAATGGGATTGATTTCACTGACATTCCACTAAGGTAATATTTGTTTTATATATTTTGCTTTGTTTTCTGTTCAAATTATAATGTAAGACACAGGAAAGGAAATGAGAGGGAGATGAGAAAAAGAAAGAGGATTGATCATTTTTATATCACTAAAATATTGTAAGTTCCCTAGAAATTAGTGACTAAAATGGAAATAATATTACAAATCCAGTTATAATAAAATATAAAATCTATATAATTTTATATGCTAATGTGAATATTTAGGACATTCATTTGCAAGTTAGTAAGGAAAGAAAGATTTATTATAACAGATATTTGCAAAGTATTAGATCAAGAAGTGTTCTGGTTTTATGTGAGAAAATGCAAAATGAATTCATAGGAATGAACAGTAAAGTGTAAAAGAGAAAAATTATAAAATGCAGTATGGATATAAAGTGATTATTTTTACTCAGTATTTTCCTCATTCACCACACAAAAAAAATCATCTTAGAAGTTTAATATTGTGATAAATGCATTCACTCATATGTCAGAGCAGTTAATCATTCTTGTTAAAAGTTGTACCACTGCCACTTTCCTACAGACAACACTTCTTAGGTTATGTCAATTCCTGTAAGCAACACCAACATTACTTGTTGGTTCCTTTTTCACACTGAAGCAATGAACTGAGGGTGAAAGCAAAGCTACTGCTGATAATTGGCAAGATATATTCAAGACTCAGAAACCTGCTCTTTGGATTAAGTCATCCATCAATGTCTCAACCTTCCTCCCCATCTGCCTACTTCCTTTAAAATTAAACTTAAATAAGTTATCTGAGAGGTAAGAACTTTTGGAATCTTTCATATTTTAAAAGTTGCTGATATAATTCAAGAATATTTGTTTCTTTTCCTTTGTTTTCATTGTCATTGAAACTGCTGTAAATGAATTAGTATTGTGATCCTGAAGTTTTTGCCCTTTATAGCTTTAATTTACTATCTATTATTATATGTTTCTGTAGAAGACAATAAAAGAATCATAATAGGGCTTACATTTTTTCTATTATGTGTGCAAACAATAAAGCAAATGAACCTAATGATATTAAATCCTTAAAAAGTATAGAGGAGAAATTAATAACTGTGGCCTATCATAGTAAATAATAATCACCCATATATGCACAAACACACACTCAGTCTTCTTCAGGAGAATTTAGAAAAGGCTTTTTAAAAAGCACTAGAATGAAATATGTATCCCAACAAAAGACAAGTTCTTAATCTTAATCAGCATTCCTATGGGTGTGGACCGATTTGTAAATAAAACTCTTTTTAATGTACTGTCAGTTAAAGTGTGCTGTAATTTATGAATAACATTTTCTAAGATTTAAGTGTGGCTCATGAGAATCAGAGTGGGTTTTAATTTGATTTACTGGAGGCCTTTGAAAGAGAAGCCAGAGAAATCTAGAAGCAGTATCCAGAAACCTAAATCAGAAGAAACCAAAAAAACAGACATGAAGAGCAAGCCATCAGTAATAGGAGGCAAAGGTGCAAGCCAAGGAAACTCATGGACTAAGGAAGTCAGCACCCAGACACTACAGAATTTGGGAAGAAGGTATGGCCTTGCCAGTACTTTGATTTGGGACTTTTGTCCTCTAAAACCATGAAGCAATAAATTCTTGTCATCTAAGCCAAACTGTAGTATGATATTTGCCATTCAGGTTGGCAAACTAAGATAGTGTCATAAGTCAAAATTATTCTTTTCATAAAGGGTGCATATTATATTTCAGTAACACTCTTAGTTACACAAACTTATTGTCAATCATGTTACTATGTTTATTGAGAACTAAATTGCTTACATTTCGATATTTCTACCTAGTTTTAAATAGCACTGATGCATATTATTTTTATTGAACTTTACAGTGCACAAGGTTTCATTAAAAATGTCATCACTTCTGATCTTCCCAACAGCCCAGATGTGGGCAAAGTGGGGTTTATTATTCCTGTTCTTCAGATATCCTACTAAGGTGCAGTGCCAAAACAATAAGCCAACATTCATGACTCCCACCCATAGCATTGCTCATTTTTGCTTTATCAGATAATTAAGTCGTAGTGCCCATTAAAAACATCTTTTAAATAAAAATATAGAACAGTATTAAAAAAAAACAAGAAAATTTAACGTGCCCAAGCAAGACCATGTCAGACACAGTGTGAGAAGCCTGAATCCAAAGATGAGTAAAAATAATTCAAGTCCTTAATGATTCCAAGGCCTAATAGGGGTGAGGCTGTTTTTTAAAAAAAATATTACAATGCAATTTGGTACACCTAGGAAAAGACAACTATATGACACGTCTTTCAGTGTCAGAAGATGTGAATTGATACATGGACAAAGTGCAGCTCATTGAAAGCCTTGAATGCCAATATAATGATCTGATATTTTTTTTCTTATGGCTGATATAATTCAAAAGGAAAAATGTAAGTAGGGTGGTAATGTATTATAACATATTTTAAGATTCATATTTGCAGTAGTATAGAGAATAGATAGGAGGGAGGTGAATAAATAGTTCAGTGGTACTTTTAAAAATCTAGAAGAAAGTGAGGGAAGAAAAATCAAATAAGTACCAAGAACAACAAAAAAATGGGGTTAAAATTCACATAATGTGGAATAATGTGTGGGAAGATGACAGAGTAGAAAGCTCTAGCAATCAGTCCCTCCAGCAAAATGACTATGGAACTGGCAGAAGCAGACTCAACCACTTGAAACTATGGAGTCCAGGGGATGACTGTGCAGCATCCTGGGAGGCGTGGGAGGAAGAGGATGGTAAATTGCAATAAATACCAGTGAATTTTCCTCTCCCTGAAGCAGCTGCCATCCCTCTTCCTTTAGCCTCATAGAACTGTGACCCAGACTCCTGGCATAGATTGTGAGTGCCAAACTCCAGTAAGGTGTGGTGTGTTCCCACTTCTTTACCTTTCATCAGCTATTTCAGATCACTAGGGGACACTCTGAGGGCAGGTATGGTCTCAACACCCTTGGGGACAAAGGCAGCAGTGTAATCTTAAACATAGGAACCTTCCTCAAAATAACAGAAATCAGTTAAAGGGCTACATTTGCTGGGCAAATGCTGAATCATGGCAATGCAGCTTCAAAAGCCTTAAAAGTACCCAGTGCCCTGCTGGCCCCACATACAATGCCCCCCACCCCACACCCCACACCCACACAACACAAGGTAGAGTCAGTTTGCGTGCCAATAGTGGGTTTCTGGCCTTGTCCCAGAGGGAGAAGAGCTGTCCCTGTGCATACTGAGGTGCGTGTATGTTGGTGCCAATCTAAGAATGTGTCTCTCACACATACCCCTCAGAGTTTGTCATGAAGGCAGAGATGCCCCTTGCAGACAGTTGGGAGAGTATGAGAAACAAGCTGAAATAACCTGGAACAAAGGGCTGCCTGCATTAAGTCAATCAAAAGAGCACCCATGAGGAGGAGGAAGTTTGTTCCAAAGGTAATTGAGGGAGCACTCATTCAAACTCCTGTGGACAGTAAATGGGGAATTCCTGAGGTCTCTAGTGAACACAGGCCCAGGAGAGAAAGCAGGCTCTATAGAAACTCAGATAAGACAAAGAGGACTCTGCCGCTTTCCATTTGCTTCAGTCATATTTGTTTTATAAGTGGACTATACTCTGAAAGAGGTCATCAGCCAAAGCTGAGCCAAATTTACAAAGAGAGTGAAAGGTGCTTTTTGTCTTAGTTTGTTTGTTATGATTAGCTCATGTCATGCAAGGAAATCTCTACCTATGACTAGGCAAATGTAAGGGACAGCCCAAGCACTAAATCCCAGAGTTATTCAAGAGTATCAAAATGTACTGTGTGCAGAAAAGATTAAAAAACAAAGAAATAAGAAATGATAACTCATTAAAAGGAACAAAATTAAAAGCCAGTATCCATCTAAGAAGAGGACCAAACTTTGGAATTACTGGACAGAGACTTTAAAATAATGATCCTCAATATGGTCAAGGAAATAAAGGAAAATGCACAACAAACAAACAAACAAAAATACTAAAGCATATAAGGAAAACAATGAATGATCAATATGAGAATATCTCCAGAGAAATAATGAATTGGAGAACACAATAACTGAAATTAAAAGTTCTCTAGATGTTTCAACAACAGATTGGAGGAGGCAGAAGAAAGAATTCGTGAACAGAAAGATGAGACAATTGAAATGATTCTGGCTGAGAAGCAGAAAGATAAAACAACAATAACAACAACAGAGCAATGAAAGAGCTTAAGAGATTTCGAGGTCACCATCAAGCATACCAAAATACACATTATAAAAGCCCAAAGGAAGAAGAAAGACATAAAGAAGAAAGAAGAAAATTCAGAGAAATTATGACAGATAACATTCCAAACTCAGCAAAAACATAATTATGAATATTCAAGATGCTCAATGAACCCCAAAGAGGATAAATTAAAAGAGAACTCTGCCTAGACATACATTATCAAAATGACCAATATCACGGAAAAGGAGTGATTTCTAAAAGCTGTAAGAGAAAAGTAAGGTGTTATGTACAAGGGAGTCTCAATTAGATTGAATGCCAATTTATCATTGGAACCATGGAGACAAGAAGGCAGTAGGACATATGTAGATTGCTGAAAGAAAACAATTGCCAATCAAGAATTTTATGGCTGGCAAGACTTTCTATCTAAAATGAGGGCTAGATTAAGACTTTCCCAGGTAAACAAAGCTGAGGGAATTTTTCACCACTAGGCCTGCCTTATAGGCAATGCTATAGAATGTTTTTCACACTGAAAGGAAAGGACACTAGGCAGTGGATCAAAGCAACTTAAAGAAATTAAGACCTCAGGTAAAATTAACTACAAAGGTAGTCATGAATATCAATAATATATTTTATTGTTTTTACATAACTCCACTGCTGATTTCATACAGATGCTAAAATGCAAGTGCACATAAGTATTATAAAATGATAGTGTTGGACATACAATATACAAAGATATACTTTGTGAAACAATAAAGGAGGGAAATTGAAGAGTGTATTTGCATGTTATTGAAAATATGTTGGTATCAAATCGAGTATGAGTGTTATAGATTTAGGATGCTCATTTTAACTGCATGATAACCACAAATAAGATTCATGAAAATATATTCAAATACATGAGAAACATTGCAAAATAGTATGATGCACAAAACCAAATAAATATGGAGGTAGATATTAACAGAACAATTGGGGGTCAACCAAGGTATAAGATTTCCAAACATAAGACAGAAAACTTGGAAAAGAGAACACTGCATTATCAGTACTTCATTTTAAAGTGAATGAGTTAAATTCT